>RJWT010056662.1:0-10010 GCA_004365215.1 Cuniculus paca
CTGCTTCCTCTTTCTCCTTCCCTTCATTTTGTGGTGACAACCGACCCTGGCTGGCAGCAGCAGAGCACGGATGCCACACTCCAGGGGCCTGCTCACGGCTCTTATTCACCTGGGGCTATCACTGTGCTGGGAAATGGCCGGGCCGGAGGGGTCTGTCTCGAACCAGCTGCTTTACGTCAAGCCAGTGTGAAATCAATCTCTGAGCCAACTTGGCTGGGCCAGGGATTAGGGAAACACTTTGGGTGCGGCCCTAAGGGTGTTTGGGATGTGATTAACATTTAAATGGCTGACTCTACAGTGAGTATGCTGCGCAACTGGGATGGGCAACTGGGACGGGCCTCATCCCATCATTGGAAGTTGACTAGAACAAAAAGGCTGTTCTCCCCTGAGCCTGAACTCTTCCTGCCTGAAGCTCTTTGAACTGGAACATTGGCTTTTTCCTGCCTTTGCAGTCAAACTAAAATATCAGTTCTTCCTGGAGTTCATGAGCAAGGCCGGCTTAGGCTAGAAGGACACCATCAGCTCTCTAAACTGCTGTAAACACCATCAGCTCTCTAAATCTCTGTATAAACCTACTCACCTCCGGAGGCACCTTCTCCAAGTCCTGTCGCCCAGGGCTGGGTCCATAACACAAGGAAGTGGACGATGTAGCTTGGTGCATGGGTGGCTTTTCTTCCAGGTGATCCGAGAGGTTGGCTCCTTCCTGAAAGTCAGGCTCAGGACTGCTGTACCGCAGCATCTCAGGACAGCCAAGGTGCCTGCCCCACACCCAAGCCTTCTTCCAGGTGCAGTTTTAGGCGGCCTGAGGGGAGAGGCTGATTTCTATGGAGACCTTAAGCCAGTGGCACTCAGCTCTGGCCACACGCTGGAATCACCTGGGGAGCCTTTCCCAAAATTCCAGCTGCCTGCCAGCGACGCCCAGCCACGAGCACGCTCACCCACACGGGTGGACGAAGATGCATTGGAGTTTGGAAGAGCCTTGCTAATGGCACCTGTGCATCCACCTGACCGGGAACTTGGCTGTGTAATCACAAGGGGCCATAGGAGGAGGAACTGATCCTGGGGTCATGTAATCGTACTTTTCTAACTTCAGTTCTGGGAAAATGGTCTCATTTCCTCAGGTTCAGTTTCATTATGTGAAGCTGGGGAGAATCATCCCAGCCATGCAAGGTTGCCGTGAGAATTTAGTTTTCTCTCGCATCTGGAGCCTCCTGCTGTGGTGTCCAGCACAGGTCACTTCCCGCCTACCTCGAAGCTGTGCTGGGGCCATACTAGGAAGCATGCACTCACTCCAGGACAGCATTCTGTGATAATGCCAGGCGACCCGGTGCAGGACACTGCCTGCATTTCTCAGAGGAATTCCACAGACAAACACAAGCGTACAAGGACATTGTGTGTTGTAGTGGGCAGGACTCAGGGTCCTTCTCCCCTGTTGAGGCATGCTTGGCCACACGCCAGTTCTCTTAGTAACATGATTTCACGGGCAAACTTAAGTGGATGCTTTTACCTCCTCGGTAATCCCTGACATATCCCTGACTCCTTCTATTGCTTGATTTTCTAGTAATTCCTAAAACCTTCTCTCTTTTGTTCCACGTCATTACAGAAAAGGCCCAAAGCAAACTTAAGGCTATTTCTAGCCAGCATCGGTCATTTCATGAGGACCCAGCTGTTGCTCGCTGGCAAAGATGTTGACAAGTATAAGTGTCACAGACATAATGCTGAGAGACACAGCCCCAGCCAGGTGGCATCCACATGTTCCTTGAGCCGGAACCGTGTGCACAGGGGCAGCAGAGCTGGGATGGGGTGGTCCCAGGCAGCCCCAACTCTACGGTCCTTGTGTTGGTTCCAGTCCTTCCTTATTTTAATGTTCAAAGTCTAAAGCCTTTGGGGAGACAGATGGTCCAAATCCTCCAAACCCAGTAAAGGCGGCGCGCATGTGGACCTGCCCTGCGCCTGTGGGGTCCAACACGGCAGCAACGCTTGCCTGGTGTGGCTGGATAGCCGGGACCACAGCACAGGACTCGGCGCACAGGACTTGACCCTGTCTGGCATCATTGTGCTATTGTTTGGGGACAGAGAAGGAAAGGGATCATTTTCAGGTGATTTTCCTGAAGATGTGGCTGGGGGAGAAGATGGACCCTTACAGCCGACATGAGGTGTGGGCTTTCATTACCAGTGGGTTTGGAGGGACTTGGAACTGTAACCAAGCACAAAGTGTCAAATTAGCCTGAAGCAGTGAGCTGTGTCCCCACCTCCAGCCTGTGTGAATGAGGGGGAACCGGGGGAATGACTTTCTGTTTTCTTTCTGGGTGGCTTTAGAGGTGGGGGTCACAGGAGCAGGGAGCTGTGGGTCATCTTGGGTCTGCAGAGCCTGGGCTGTCCCCGAGGGGCCTGTGTTTCTGCACAGTCTCCCAGGAATCCCAGAGTTCGCCCACCTCCAGGGACGCAGCACGGGGCAGGGGAGGCTGAGCTTCAACGCCCCCAGGGCCAACGCTGCGCTGCAGGATGCCCCTGCTCACTGAGGAACGAGGGCCAGGCGGGGCAGCTGGGAGCAGGAGTGGCCAACTCACCGGTTCAGGCGGGGCGGCCTGTGGGAAGGAGCAGTCATGTGCGTGTGCGCGTGCGTGCTTGTGGGAGCGGTGCTGGCAGTGGTAGAAACGTTGGGTGTGGGGCATGGAAGGAATGAGCAGAGGTGAGAATAATAGAAAGTAGGAGAAAGGAAAGGAAAGCAAAGTGAGGCAGGAAGGAAGTCGGTTTATTCAGTGTGCAGTTGACCCTCAGCACCCAGGGCCACCAGTTCCAGGACCCTCAGCAGACACCAGTGCCTGAGGTCCCTTCTAGAAAACAGAGCAGCGTCGGAGTAGAACTGGGCGCCTCCTCCCATGGGCCAGAAACCGCCCTAGATTATTTGCAACGCTGACATAATGCACTCGCGGTGTGAACAGTTGAGCTGCACTGCTGCCGGGGCAATGACAGGAAAAACCAGCCGTACTCACTCTGCGCAGGCACGGTTACTTCTGAGTATTTTTGATCTTTGGTTGGTTGAATCCGAAGTCGTGGAGGGCTGACTGTATTAATCGCCTACTGTGTGCAAAGGAGCACTCTAGGTCCCCTAGGGCACTGGTTCCTAAACCTTTAACTCAGAGAGACTTTTACTTAAAAAAAGAAAGAAAGAAAGAAAAGAAGGAAGGGAGGAAAGGAAGGAAGGGAGAGAGAAGACGGACCCTTGGCCTAGGGCCGTATGTTATCAGTGAGAGCTCTAAAAGCTTCACCACTGCTGGCGGGGCAACAAGGTTAGAAACTCTTCTTTGGGGAGCACTAAGACTGATTAAATGTAACTGCTGTAGGTTGGATGTTGTAAGACTGTGACCAGCAGCCTTTCCTACGTCCCAGGCCAGAGGCCAATCGCTGCATACAGCCGTCGTCGTGGGGCTGTCGCCACCGCTGGGTGGAGGCTTTGCTCCCAGCGGCCTCTGCTTGAATGCGCCCTGCGCACATGGACACAAGCGGTGGAGCCAGGATCCGCACAGGTGGGGTTTGTGGGCTGAACTTCAGGGCCACACCTCACACAGTGAGGACACGTTGGAGGAAGTGACAAACGTCTTTCTTAGATCTTCCCTCACCCTTGGAGCCCTTGAAAGACTCATGCCTTTGCCAGAATGATCAGCCAGGGCAGGTTGGGATGGGAGGGTGGCACTGGGACTTGGCAGGGGTAGTGGTGGTGACGGCAGGCAGGGGACCATGGTGAATGGCGGGGTTGCAGAGGTGAAGGGAAGGTGCACGCTGGGACAAGTTGCAGATCAGCCTAGCGCGGTGGGCCATGGAAGTGATGTTCTTTTTGTATTTTAATGGTTTCCATTGCTTTATTGTGATTCCCCACTTCTTTCCAATTAGGATGCTTTGTTTTGAAAGCTTTGAATATTTCTGCAACAGGCACTTTAAAGTCCTTGCCTGCTAATTCTGACAATGCCCTCTTTTTCTAAGGCCTCGTTTTCCTTTCAGGGAGGGCTCCTGTGTCCTGATTCTTTGCGTGTCTCTGGGTGGCAGACCTGTGCTCTTGAGTTCTGGATGCCCTTGTAGACCAGTCTGGTTGCTGGGAAGCTCATTTCTCAGGAAGGGTCCCGAGTCATCTCCCCTGGTGCTCACTTATTCCTCCTCCAAGGGTCTCGATGACACGCCCAGACATTCAGCGATGTTGCCTGCTTCAGCTGGCAGAATTGCAATGGCTCAGCAGACTTCTGGGAAGGTGACCAAGCAGTGAGCAGCAACGAATCAGCTTCTCTGAGATTTGGGATTCAGACACTTGGGGAAGAAAAGCAGGGAGGCGAATCCCCAGAACCGCAAGGTCTCCTGTGTTCCGTGGACTGCAGTCTCCACGGAGCGCGCAGTGGCTGTGCTCACCCAGCCCTCGGGGATGCTCGCTTTGCACCGCTGCAGCTTCGTATTTAGCTGAAGGGTTAAGGGGACCATTATGCGGATGAGTGTGGGGCTCCGTCTCGTTGTGCTGCCCTCCTGCTCCAGCTGCCCCTGCAGACAGCGCTGAGCTGTGACTCCTTTCCTCCACACAGAGGTCTAGGAAGTGCCTGCAGGGGCACGCGAGGCTGCCCTGGTTGTACCTTCTGTGTCTCTTCCCTGGAGCTGCAGTCTGGGCCTCACTCCTAAGTCTAAAACAGAGGCGTAGCGTGGGGGGCTGGCGCGCGCCTTGGTCCTCCGCTGCTGCTGGAGAGCAGGTGTTATCTTCCCATGGCGCCGATGCTCTTGGCTTTGGATAGTCAGCCGCTTCTTCTGCCCTCTTCACATTCATTCAGTGTTCCTTGCTAGTCCAGCTGGAGAGCACTTCGGGGGGGCCTGGGAGGGGCACGGTTCTGGAAGTGGGCCAGAACCGCAGGGGGCGTTGGTGCTAGGAAGGGTTCTGCACTTAGTCCCTTCACTCAGTTTTCCTTCTCACTTCTCATCTTTTGTTTTAATGGAAGAACAGGGAGAGCTCAGGGAGTAGCGGGCTCCCGACCAGGAGATCTGAGAGTCAGACCCGGTTCCATCACTTCTAAACTGTGCGGTATCGGACAAGTCCTTTGGACCATCTGGACTTTCATTTTCTCATCTGCAAAGGAGGAGACTGGCCCCAGAGCCGTGTGGCACGAGGGAGCCCCTGGGCGTGAATGTGCCTGCTACACCACGAAGCCTCATGAACATGAAGAGCTTTTCTCTCAAGCAATCCAGGTGGCAGATAGTATGTGTGATTTAGGGGTCCTTGTACCCCTTAGGATGAACCCAAGATTGCTGAAAGCAGCAGCCGCCAGAAAGAATAAGGGGCACAGGGCCTCCCAACGTCACACTGCAGGACTAGCTGGCCCACTTGCCCCTTGGGCCACTGGAAATGGAACCTGTCCTTTGGGTGTGGGCCTGTGGCACCCGAGGTCTGCAGGAAACCTGGCGGGGCCTCCTCAGGCTGCCTGCTCCCCAGGCTGCTGGTCCCCGCAGCTCGGGGCTCGTGGAAGCGGCAGGCCTTGCTCTCCCTGTGTGGCTGATGCTCCCCCGCCAGCCCACCAGGACACACAGGCTGCCGCACAATGGCCTGCGAGGCAGGGCTGGGTAATCCCCGGGCGTGGGGACAATGGGGACCACCAGGGAGAGGTGCCAGGCTGGCCTCTGAGGCTGACCCCCGAGGCTTTGTCAGCAGGATCAGGCCATGTGTCCTGGTCAATCCAACATGTGGGTCACAGGGTGAGGAAACGAAAGCCACGGCTTAAGTCCCCTCCGGTCTCTCTCCTGCGACTCGGCAGCAGAGGACATTCGGTTTTTGAGAGACGAGGGCGGGAGGCGGGGGGCAGAGCCGCCCACAGGATTTTAACAGCGCCCAGTCCGCCTCCGAAGGTGAAGTGAGGAGGCGGGCGGGGGAGGGAGGGCAGATCTCTACCTTCCTCACCAGCCTCTCTGGAGCCCAAGTTATAGCCACACCCCCCTCCCAGTTGTAGTTTTTTTCTTCTTTCAAAGGTGAAATTTAAACCTAACTTAATATAATTATCTTTTCCAATGTTCATAGCATAGCCCCGGGACAGGGGCCGAGTCTAAAACATCAAAAGTGAAACAAAAAACAAATACACAAACACAAAAGACAGTCTTTGTAAATTAAAAAGATAATCAGAACTTGAAGAGGACAAATAATTGACTTTTCAGATCTAGGAATTTTTTTCTGCCATCAGCCCTCTGAAAGTCCACCGATGCGTTTCACGTTCACGCTCCCCTGGGTGGAGCACACGGGTTCCAGTCACTGACCTAACGGGTGAACCGGCGGGAGAGCAGACCCCCCCCACACACACACATTGGCTTCGAGGCCTGGAAAGTCTCTGCCTTCCTCAGCAAACCTTGACTTTGGCAGTGACCCGCAGGAAACCTGCCCACAGAACGCCCGGTTTGGCCGGAGCCTTGGCCATACTTTGCAGGCGCTGACCCAGTGAGAGGCGCTCGGGAGGGTGGGCTGGCTCAGACCCCTGCCCCGCCACGAGCTCCAGAGAGAAGCCAGGTACTTGCTGTGCCCTCCCTGAATCACAAGCGGACAGGCCCTGAGCTATCCGTGCAAACAGAAAACCAGGATCCCAACCTAATTATCACGAACAGCCTTCTCTCTTGAGAAGGAAAGATTCGCCTTCACCACATGGGGCCTGGCTTTGCAGAGCAGCCCGGCTGCTAATGGGGGCTGGTGGCGGTCACCAAGCCTCCGCTGTGACCCCAAGTGGCCTTTCAGTGAGGGATTCCAGCCGCTGCTGGAAAGCGGTTCCGTTTCTGCTTTGGGGGTACCGAGTGTCCCTGGGCACAGAGGAATAAGTCACACAGTAGGAGGACCGCACTGTTGTAAAAATCCCAATTACACCAGAACGCTCGCAGCAAGCCCTAGCTGGGGAGCCCGCTAGGAGGGCCCACGCGAGAGCGCAAGGAGCAGTTGCGGAAGCCAGCGCGGCCTCCTCCCTCCCAGCTCCCCAAGCCTGCTCTTTGTAAGTTTGTGTGGATAGTTTTGGGAGCCCTGTCTGCATAAGATAAAAGGGCAAGTATTCAAAGGCTGCTAGAGACATCATGACCCTGAATTCCCGAGGAGCAAATGGCCATGGAGGGAGAGAGGATATCTGCTCCCGAGCCCAGCGTGGCCCAATTAAAGGGGGAAGGGGTAGCTGCACTTTAAAGACATCACAGCTGCGGGTATGCCGACTGCTCACGCTTCCATCTGAAATGGGAGGCTGGTGGACTGAATCCTTGTTAAATAGTTCTGAGCTGTACACAGGCTCATATACCAGCGTGAAAATGGCGACTGAAAGAATCGTTAATGGAGCATTCTTAAAGCTAAGCCGGGGCCACACATTTCATGAAATAGCATGAGGGGACTTGGGATGAAGATCAAATTGGGAGGAAAGAGCTGCCCATGGAATGAATTGGGGTGCAGATGGGGCCTGCCTCTGTCTGAGGGGCAACACCCCACCCCCCAATGTCCCCGAAGAGGAAAGCCTACAGCAGTAAAGACAGGTTTCCTTTAGCTTATTACAAATTGGTTTGCTTTTCCGAGGGCTGGCTGTGTGATTTAAACTACTGTGAGACACAGAGATCAAAGCCACGGCCCTGATTAGTGGGGCTCATAGCTAGGGGCAGGAAAATTCACCTTCACCATTCACAAGGCTTCCTGTGTGTGGAGTACTACTTGCAGCACTTTTTGTGAGTCTTGCAGTTGTGGCTGCAAGCCTCTGCGCCCGGCACTGCCACTAGCCCCATTTTAGAGGTGCGGAAAGTGAGCTGAGGGGGGGTAACATCAGTTGCCCCAGAGCACTGAGTGCTGGATGCTGGTGTTGGAGGCACAAGGTGAATGTGGTGGCATCGAGAAGGGAGCGGTCACTTTGGTCAAGTACAATAGCAGGCTTTGAGGAGGAGGTGAGTCTAGTAGGGGCTGGGGAAGACAGGAGGGACTAGGAACTGGTGGGGTGGGGGACACTTACTGTAGACCTTGTTGCATGGGTGCCCAGGTCAGGCGTTGGCCCCTGTTCCTGTGATCTTGGCCCAGGATTGAGACCAGGTGCTATGTTCAAATTATACTATATGTCCAGCCTTTATGTCCACCCTTCTATGATGGGGGTCACCAGATCCAAAAGAACAGGTTTCTGTGCCTTGGTCCAGTTGATATCTACATAGGAGAACAGGGAACTGGAAGGTTCTAGAGATAATTAGGACAAAAGAGGAGAGTAGAATTCCTTATGGGTGATAGACAGAATAGAAGATAAAAAGCAAAGTGAATAATCTTATTCTGAAATTTTTTTTTTGGTACCAGGGATTGAACTCATGACCTTGCACTTGTCAAGCAGGTACTTATGCCACTGAACTAAATCCCTGGCCCATCATTTTGAAATTTTGTACCATTGTTTTGTGTATTTTATTTTTTGGTCCCAAGGATCGAACTCATGACCTCACGCTTGTCAGGCAGGCACTTAGGCTGCTGGGCTAAATCCCTGGCCCTTGTTTTTTATTTATTTATTTTTACTGCACCGGGGATTGAACTCATGACCTCACACTTGCCAGGCAGATGCTTAGGCCACTGAGCTAGATTCCCCGGCCCTTGTCTTTTTGAGACGGTCTCACTGTGCTGTTCAGGCTGGCCTTGAGCTCACTTTGTAGCTCAGGCTGGTCTCGAACTCGCAACGATCCTCCTGTCTCAGCCTCCCGAGTGCTGGGATTACAGGCATGAGCCACCATGCCTGGCTGTTTTTTATTTTTTAAAATAAAAAAAATTAAAAACAACAACAACAACAACAGCATCAAAAACAAAGTGAAGAATCAGCTACAAGGCTTCCTGTGGGACGGGCCTGCTGAGCACCAACCCCTTGTCATTTCTTCCTGAGCAGTGTCTGCACTACAGCTGTCACCATCCGCAGAGGAGTGGGGTAGGTGCAGAATGGTGAGGCCACCACAGGGCTAGCTCCGGGCCGGTGCTGCACTCTGAGATCAGCCTCCCTGCTTCAAAGCCTGAAATCTTCCTACCACACTGTCCAGGTCAACTCATGGAGGACCTCAAATGCCAGGGAACTGACTTCTTTCCCCCCAATTTTTATTCTCCTGTGGTAAAACACACAGAAGATGAAATACACCATCTTACCCCCTTTTCAATGTGCGGTTCAGTGGTGTTAGTGTGATGTGACCATAGTCTCCAAGGGCCTTTGGTCATGCAAAAGTGAAAGTCTTCTCCTTTCTCCTCCTACCCTGGCCTTAGTGACCACTGAATTCTTTTTCTTGTCTACAAACCTGACTACCCCAGGTACCTCAGGTAAGTGTTCACTAACAATAATGTCTGCAGGGTTCATCTGTGTTGCAGTGTATGTCAGAATTTCCTTCCTTTTCGAGGAAGGATGGTATTTTGCGTATACAAGGGTTGATTAAAACATGTAGAGTGTGTTTATAAAAGTCTATTCATTAAAAGACACATTACTGTGAATCCTCTGTAAACTCTTCCCCCTCAGTTTGCACATGCTCATCCCATCGTTCTTGTAACTTTCTGAAGCAGTCCTGGAAGTCTTCTCTCATTAGTGTCTTTCTGAGGTCTGATCAAAATACAATGAATTCTGTTGCTGAGTCATATCCAATGGAAATGTAGGCTTGTGAAAACATGACACTGTGTCCTCATCCACACTTTTCACATAAAAATCCCAAAATTTGTCAGTTCTGGAAGAGTGATGGAAATGGGCAGGGAGGAGAGGCCTGGACATCAGAATATCTGTGCAAGCCGAGGGTACTTGCAGAATGTCCTTGATGCGAAGGGCATTTCTAGGCCAGCTGGCTGCTTCTCTCTGGGGCAGGAGGAAATTTGGCCTGGAGGAGAAGGCAGTGAGGTTATATTTGTTTTTTTTTAGAAGCAGACCCTGAAAAAAAGAGAGAGTGATTTTAGTGGGCCGGGGCTGTGGCTCAGTGGTAAACATTTGCTTACCATGTGTAAGGCTGAGTTCCATCCGTGGCACCACAAACATACACACACAGACATG
>RJWT010056664.1:0-10004 GCA_004365215.1 Cuniculus paca
TGTGTACTTCTTCCTGTGGTTAATAGAAGGCAAACACCAGACCTGGTGGGAAGTTTGACTGTGTCTGCAGAGCAATAATCATTATATTTGCACAGAGGGAACCTTTCAGAAAGTGGGATTTCACTTAGAAGACAACTGTGAAGCAGGCTTTGTACTTGGCAGCTAATACACACGGTGCTGAAGAGTTTATTGGAGACTTGTTTTATCTCATATTGCCCACTTACATATATTCTAAGCTTATATATAGCTGCTCTCTCCCTCCAGTGCCTAAAGTGACTCCCCTTTAACAAAATATTACTTTTGTTTTTGGAGAAACAGCTTGGCTTGTGCCTGCTTGCAACAGAGATATTGTATTAACAAGTTTAAGAATAAATGGCACTAAATAGGAAGAAAGGTGTGAGTTGTGGTGGGACCACACAACAGTGAGAGCTGGCATGTGATACACAGAATGTTTTCCTGAGCAAGACAGGTTATGGAATTTGTTCAGTAAAGAGATGTGGAACTAGCAATCCTTGTTGGAGACCCCGAGGGTTTAAGGGAAATTAGAAATTGCTCAACTGGGGAGACAAAAACTGTGAGGTAAGACTGGAGAACCACTACTAAGGATTTTGACTTTATCCAAATGGAAAGAGAAAGAATGACCGGCTTGATTTAAGGCTTAAAGATACATTTCTTTTTAGCTGAGTAGTTCTGCATTGTATAAAGAAACTGCATCTTTTTTATTCATTCCTTAGTTGATGGGCATTTGCATTGTTTCCAAGATCTGGCTCTATAAATTGTGCTGCTATAAACATGGGTGCACATATATCACTGTGATATGATGTTTTCAATTCTTCTGGGAAATACCCAGAAGGGGAATAGCTGCATAAAATTGGACCTCTAATCCTAGTTTTTTGAGGAATCTCCACACTGATTTCCACAGTGGTTTTACCAGTTTACACTCCCACCAACAATGGAGAAGGGCTCCTTTTTCCCCACAGTCTCTCCAGCATTTGTTATTGGTTGATTTTGAGATGTTGGCCATTCTTTCTAGAGCAAGATAGAATCTCGGTGTTGTTTTAATTTGCATTTCTCAAATGACACCAATGATGTTGTACATTTTTTGATATATTTATTTGTTATTTGTATTTCTTCATCTGAGAATTGTGCGTTCATCTCAGATGCCCACTTTTGAATTGGGTCTTTTAATTTAGGGACACTGATTTTTTTTTCAATTTTTTTATGCATTCTAGATCGAAGTCCTTTGTCTGAGGGACAGTTGGCTAAAATTCTTTCCCAGTCTGTGGGTTTTCTTTTCACTCTGTTGGTGATTTCTTTTGAGGTGATTCTTTGAAGTACTTCCCATGCAGTTTGATTTTTATTCATGAACTGTCTGCTTATGAGATTTCTACCAGTAGATTTAATGAGACTTTTATAGGTAAATGGATGCAACTTTTGACCATACTCATAAGTTGAAATAAATCAGACTTGCATGTGTTGTTTACCTGTATTGTTTCCCTAGTGTAAGAAACTGAAAGAGTAAATACAATCCAAAAGGTATAATAGATACTGTGAATGGGAAGAAAACAGTGAAAGAGAATAGCTGGGATGGGGGAAAGGACAAAAGAAGACAACGAAAAGGAAAAAGATATAAATATGTATATGTGTACACAAGATAACTAAGACAATTGTACTACTAATTCTATTAGTTCAAGGAAAGGAACAGTTAGTGCTCATATTGTTTGATCAGTTTTGAATGGCTATATCTAGTCATCTGAGCAACTCTTTTGAAGATAACAATATACAGTTTAACAACCCATTATTAAATTCCTATCATCTTGTCTTGAAATCCTATATAGTTATTGTTTTGAGTTTTCTTTTGTTGTTGTTGTATATTTCTTTTGCTTTTTGTTTTTTCTGTGTTATTTTTCTCTTTACAATGAAAAAACATGACAGTTCAATTAGGAAGTTTCAAGCAAAAATAAGTAAAAGAGCAAACAAATTATTAAAAAGTCTTATTTTTTAATAAAACTTATTTGGTTATGGTAGGCCAAAGAATTGTGTGTGTGTGTGTGTGTGTGTGTGTGTGTGTGTGTGTTGGGAGAGGGAGGTAAGCAAAGAGTGAATGGATGAATCCAACCAGGGATTCTTTACTAAAATCCAGGAAGAAACAGTTGGTAACTTGAACCAACAAGAAGCCTATGGGTTGGAAAAAATTGAAAGGTCAGAGGTAAATAACCAGAAAGAATAATTCTAGATGATCAGTGATTTGTTGGAGGTCAGAGAAGAATGTATGAAGAGGAAAAATGCTCCCAGGCATGACTACCTAAATGTCAGTTGTACATTAAAATTGAATGAGATGTCAAAGAATAGCTGGTGCAAATTTCTCTTTAATTATAGAGAAGTTGATGCAGCACAAATTACTAAAGGGAGTTTTGATTTGTTTTGTTTCTGTGTAGGTGGTTATTTAGTGATGAAACCAAATTAGATCAGAACTAATGTCATAGACATTTTTCATTATGCCTCTTTGCAGTACATTTCCTTTAATATTTATTAATAGTCACTTTGGACTACTAAATAATTTTCTTAATATATACAAAATTACACTAGGTTGCTTTTCAACCATTTTTTTCTTTCTTCATTTCTTGGAAAAGTGTTGAATATTTACCTATCTGGCACTCTAGAAAATGCCTACAATTATCTATATAAATTGCAGAAATGGACTAACTCTTACACTTGAAAGCCAGACCTCAAGTTATTGGGCACAGCTCTGATATTCTACCTGAAATATTTTTTTAAAAAAGTATATTATGTATTCATGCATTTTGACTAAAATGTCACAGATTTCTCAGTTATATGTGATCTTCCTTAACCAGAGTTCAGTCTAACTGCTCACGGTATCCCTTTTTTGGGGAAATGCACAGCACTGCAGAGAATCAGATGCCATCACCACTACAACTTTAGTGTTTCTATCTTGCTGCAAAATGCCAAGAACTTAGCTTTAGACATCTTTTTTTTTTTTAATAATTCAGCTTCAATACAGTCTACTATAAGTTTAATCAGAGGAAACCAAGGGAAAAATTAAATAGATGTTTCAATTCAAATGCCAGCATTTAGATAAAGGACTGCATAAACATGGACATTTAATTTTATTGAAATTTAAATGAGGTTCCTACTCATTGGATATAAGGTCTGTTAATTAAGGTACGAGTGCCCTGTAAATCTTGGTTGAATGTGCATTTGCCACTTACAGTTGTGGCTGACAATAGCACTCTGCAGAAAATAAAGAATAAATCTAAACCAATTAAGATGCTATATGTGTAATTATGAATATTGTAAAAGAAATTAGTTTACTAAGGATTACGCATTTTAACATGTGTTAAAATTTTATTTCATTAATTCTTGCTAACTCTGCTGATATCACAGGAAAATGTACTAATAACTGTCTTTTGGACTAGTTAATACAGCACCTAAAAAAGAGAGATCATATAAAACTGTATGTAAATCTGGTCCTGTTCACAATCAAGGATAAGGATTTTTAGGGAGTACATTGTTTAACATGGTGTGCAAGAGGAGCTTTAGGGATATTAAAATTATGAAGATGTAATCTTTGTATCAGAAAACCACAATCTTATTTGTGAAGGAGACAGAAGTGAGCTATCATGACTGCTGCTATAATAAAAATTGCAGGAAATATTAAGAGTGTAGCTGTTTTTTCTGCTGTGGGCAGTTACGGGATTCCTGAGTTGGACTTTCAAAAAGAGGAAACATTTCAGATGGTGAAGGGCATTGAAGTCATTGCAACTTTCTCAAATCACTTCTTACAAAAAGCATTTCTCAGAAGCAATTCAAATTACCTAGATAAATGAGATGGTAAGTAAAATTATCTCGAATTTGAAACTATGGCAAAACAAAAAAAAAAAGATGATTGCTTGTTTACTCTTTGTTGTAACAGAATATCCTCTAAGTTCTTCTGGAGATGGTTATTTGTTTTGACTTTCATTTATTTTCTACTAGGGTAAAATCTATGTAAAATTTCATGTTAATGACATTTAGATTTTACCCTAAGGAGACAAAAAGGATTTCTATTCTGGAGAAAAATGACTTTGAAAGTGGCCATTTTGTTGTCTGGAGACATGAAGCCTAGCACACCTATCCCAGCACTTATTCTGTCATTGACAAAGTGTACTCAGTCTTTGGAATTCTTTTTAGAACCAGCTTTATTATGCTGTTGGCTGTCTCACAAATAAGTGAAATATATCTTTCACATATCTTTATCCTATATTTGGAAAAATCACGCTTTTAACTGAGGTCCTTGTCTTTTTTTTTTTTTAACAAATGATATGCCCTTTGCTTTGAAATGTAGAATACTGCCTTTCTTCGTGAAGTGTTCTTTTTAGAAAATACCTCATCTATGTCTGAGCCTTGTTGAGGTGCTATGGCTTCAGAAATTTGACAGCCAGTCTAAAATTCGAATATGATCCTATCTTTTTTTTAACACTAAAAAATTCCTGAACAAAGAAAACCCCGTATTTCAATGGGAAAGCATGTTGAAATATTTATTAGTTAATATATGTACATTTATGTTCTCACCATTACTGCTTTTTCTGTCTTCTCCTAGGTTTTATTTTGTTATTCAAATCAACAATTTGCTCAGGGCATAATCTATTATCATTTGGGTTGACAATGTACAGTATGCAAACTAGATATGAGAGTCACTATTGCAAAAAAAATTTTTAAAAAAGCATCAAATCTCATTTAGAAATCTCATCTCTATTTGCAGTTACTTATCCATGCCAGTGCTGCTCAACATGCATCCTTGGGCTAGATGCATGATGTCCTGCAGAGTACCATAATACTCAGCTGTTAATTTTATAGTCCATGGTCATATCAAGAATGGCAGAAGCAGCCCATAAGCAAGAGAAGACAGCCAGCTGTGAAGTGGTTAAATGCTTGCCTCCCCCGATGAATGAGAAAAAAGGACCTTCTGAGGCAACTCCACTGATTTCAAAACTTGAATATTTATGCTACAGAGAAGTCAGCCATAAATTTACATTTTTAATGCAAAGCTATAGTGAGGATGGAAAAGAAGAAGAATTTTTAAACGAGATATTGGGCAATAAAATCAATGCTTCACAAAATCTGGCCCAGTTTTAAAAGATAATTATTGAAAATAGAAGTTGTTTTGTTCTTTTTTGGACCAAAAGTTGTTGTTGATACCAGTTTTTCTTGACTCATTGTTAGTCAGAAGTGTTCAGGGATTGCCACTCTATTATTGTAGCAACAGCATTTTAATCTGACTCTGTCTAAAAATTAGCTGTTGCATGTAAGTGAATTTCACAGATAACCTCAGCATACAACTTCAAGTGCAAAAATTTTACCAAAATGAACCATTTTTATGAAACCACTCCTGAAATGGATTTGTAATGCTCCTATCGTAAAGAGCATATGTTCAACGGTTAAGGGTTCTTCTTAATACAGTCAGTATTTCTCCAGAACTACCAGGTGGGACCAGGAGTTGAGCAAAAATAAAAATGAAGTTTCTAAAACTCTGCCCCTGCTGCAGATCCTACAGTTGCAAGGGTCAGTGCCTGCCCCCCTGACACTGTCATCTGTGAGTCTCAAACTGTCTCTGCACCAGTGGAGCCGAGATGTCACTAAGTTGACCATTGCCCTTTGGGACTTCACGACTGGTCACTGCTCTGCCACACACAAGAAATGAACAAGATGGACTCATCACTCTGGAAGACTCATTGTCACTTGTGTCACATTTCCTGTGGTGTCCGCAAGTTCCTCCTGGGGGGTCATATCTCTGCAGCTACTCTTTAGAAGTGTGAGAACACTTTTGCTTGAGTTGTTATGTACCTTATAGCTCACAGATTTTACGTGGAAACAGGTCTCCATTTCTTCCAAAATCATCAATTCCTTAGGAATAGACAAATTCATGGAGATGTAGTCAATTTGAATGACATACATCATTGAGTCACCCAATACAAGACTCTGAGAGCCTTTTTAAAGAAGGTAACTATGTACCTTATCAGCCCTCCTGATATATCCTCACAAGGCTGAGCATCAGTGGGAACACAACTTAATCTCAAGGTACTAGAAAAACACCTGAAAGTTGCCTCTATTATAGCAAGTTAGTTTTTTACTGCTGCTAAATGATGGTTAGGTGTCCAGTGCCTTATTATCAGGCTGTTGAATGTGTGATTGCTTATCTTGGTCCTCCCACATCTAACTGGCTGATTTCAATTTATTATGATGCAGCAACACAGCTACCCAAAGATGGTGATACTTGATATAAAGCATGAGTGTATCAAGTTTAAGGAAGATCTCATGGCAGTAGTCTTCAATGTATTTGAGGTGGGGTTTGTTTTTGTATTTGGTACTAGGGATCGAACTCACAACCTCATGCTTGCCAGGCAGGTGCTAAATCCCCAGCCCTCTTCAATGTATTTGAAATCATGCAAGTTATGCCAATGTGGAGAAGTGATCAACTATCCTAATATAATTTTAAAGATAAAGTTGAACTGTGACACAGAGAGTACTCAGTATAATATCTTACAAACCCCCAGCAATTATCTCTTTATTATCTTGGAGTCCTTTGAACCTATTGCCACTGAGTTGTTTTCTTTTGAACCATTCGTCTTCAACACACTTTTCATCTCTTACACTTTTTCATATTCTAGTAACATGAAATCTTTCCTTAAAATATGTTTTTATATAGCTTTTATTCACTGGACATGACACACCCACTTAAGCCTTCTATAAAACAGACATCTGTGAAACACTGATTGTGACTCATAAGTCTTACACAGTGACCAGAATGTAGTAGCCTACCTCGAAAAAAATCATGTATAAGTGTGTCTTGGTACAATGGTTAGAAACCACGCTGTTATTTCTACCTGGCAAAACCTAGTTGTTTGGGCATAGACACGAGAGTTGTACCTCTGTCCTGGTAGTTTCTACTCTTTAGAGGCCTTATTTACATATATTCACATGCTGAACATACACAAAAATTGTCTCATATTTATTCCAGAGTATATTTAACATGTCTTTCAACAAAAAAAGTTTATGTTATTAAAGTCTGACCCTGGACATTCTCATTAGGGCTCTCACATTCTTCCTAAGACCTCTGATGTCATGTCAAAGCCATGCATTTATAATGAGTTTGGTCTTTCACCTCCCTTTTGTTTCTTCTGGCCCTTTCCTCTGCTTGCTGTGTTTATTCCCTTAGTAATAATTAATGATACTAGCACTGTTGGGGTTGAGGCAAGTAAACAATCCAATATCTTCCTTTTCCTGTCATCTTTATATAGGACAATCTTTTGATATACCAGGGTTCATGACAGATGTTGGAAAATATGAGTAAGTTTAAAATATTTTATAAAAGCCCATTTCTTCTGGATTTCCAAATATTCCAAACAGAAATTGAAGATCTCTGACTCTTAGATGTCTCAATATTTTTCCTACGTCAGGAAGAATTGTATGAATGACTTAGTAGAGGGCTATGGTTACTATTACTAGTTTTCTTGGGCTGCTTTAACAAATTACCATAAGTCGGAATGATTCAAATGAAAAAAAATTGCTTTCTAATGGTTCCGAAGTCTAAAAATCCAAAAGGGAGGTATCAGTAAGACTATACTTCTACTGAAGGCTCTAAGGTAAAAAGCTTCCTGCTTCTTTGTAGCTGGGAGTGGCTCCCGGTAATTCTTGGTATTCTTTGATTTAGATCTGCATAACTCCAGTCCCTGACTCTTTCATCACATGCTCATCTTTCTTGTGTGTATTCTGTATGTTTGTCCCTTTCAAGCCATGCTAAAATTGTTTCTGACGGTTAAAATTTCTCAAAAATTCCAGACGATTTACACCAGTCTGAACCATCAGACAAGAAGCAGTCTCCACAAATCTTTCTTGGATAAGTCTGTTTCTGTTCCAGGCTTCTGTTGATATGGTTGACTGGATCTATCATGTACAGACTTATTCTTATCAATTAAAAAGTTGTCCAGTCACACACTGTGAGGTTGGGCATTCATGTTGTAGTTATCCACTCACAGAATGAGTTTCTGAGTTTGGTTTTCAGAAATCCCAGCAGGCCCCCTGCTTAGCTACAGCGAAAAAGAGTTTCTTTTGGGGCAGACACAGATGCTTCCAGGTAATTTATACAACAGTTGAGTTGGGAATTTGAAGCACTGAGCTCATTCCTTTTCCCTCTCACTTCCTCTAAGGAACCACTTTCATTATTATGCTCATTAGTCAGACAAAAACACTCTAATGAATCTATGTTTGTCTGCTTTTTGTCATTATGACAAAATAACTGAGAATATCAACTTAAAGGAGGAGTGATTTATTTTGCTCATGGTTTCATGGCTTCAGAAGTCTTAGTCCATTATCTCTTGGCCTCATCATTTCTGGCTCTGTGGTGAGGCAGAAATATCACGGCAGAGAGAGGTGGTAAAGAAAGGCTGCATACCACATGGGAGCCAAGAAAAGAGAAGGAGAAGGAGATGGGGAAAATATATTTTCCCAAGATCATTGTCCCATGACCCATACCCTTCAACTAGACCCCAACTCCTAATAGCCCATTCAGCTATGAATTCATCAAGCATTAAGCATTTATGAAGTTAGCGTCTATATGATATAAACACGTCTTGAAAGTCCATTAACTGGGAACAAAGTCTTTAGCATAATGAGCACAAAGAGCTCATTTTTTTCTCTCTGTGGACACAGTAAGAAAAGCCATGTGATGACATCATGGAAAGGCAGCCAACTACATGCAAGGAAGAAAACTTTCACCATGAGCTGAGTCAGTCAGGACCTTAATCCTGGACTTCTCACCTCCAGACCTATGAGAAAATAAGTTTTTGATGTTTGTGGTATATTATTATGACATTCCCAGTGACTACTACATCATTTCATGAAGAGTCAACACCCTCTTTATTAATGGAAATACAGTCATTCATACCTTTAAATCTCAATGGTTTAAAAAACTAGTTCTGGAATTCACAGAACAAATTCAGAAAATTCATCCTCAAAGATTCTATTCCTCTAGAACCATTCCTGGTACCAAAATTTCTATCAGTCAAATTTTTCCAGAGAAATAGAGCCAACAAAAGATACAAACATAGAACTATTTATTTCAAGGAACATCTTATGTAATTGAAAAGAGCCACAAGTCTGAGTGTTGAAGGGGGGTAGACCAGAAAAATGGAAATTCTTGGCTAAGTATTAACATCACAGTCATAAGTCAGAATATCTTCTCTTTTGGGCAAACTTTATTTTTGAGGGAATTTGACTAATTGGCTGAGGTTTACTCAAGTTATTGAGAATAATCTCCTAAGACTAAACCTTAATTGAATTTAATTGGTCACAGATATTAATCATATCTATAAAATATCTACAGGAAACATCCAAATAAGTTCTTGATTGATTAGTCTATGTATTGTTCTGCTTTATGTTGTTATGATATAATACCTAAGGTGAGATAATATATATAGAAAAGAGATATTCAGAATGGTTTTGAAGCATAAAGTCCAAGAACAGCCAGTCTCACTGCTTTTGCTGCTGGTGAGCAGATCCTTGGCTACATCATGTCATCACAGACAGCATCGCAGCAGGAGAATGTGACAGGGAGAGATCACAGGATGAAACAGGAAACCAAAGAGAGACCAGGGAGGAGCCAGTCTTACTCTTTTGTAACAGCCTTCTTGCAAAAAAACAAGAGTCCTGTAAGAGCTATGCCAACCCCTTCTGTGGGGATACTCTCAATGATCTAAGGACCTTCCACCCTCCACTCCCAGAAGTCCCATCACTTATTAACATCTAACACATGAGTCACTGGGAGACAAGCTACATCCTAACCATGGCACCTGAGTACCATGACATGTAAAATCAACACACATAACTGTGAAGAGCAGAGAGTAAGGGAGTCAGGAGAAGAAAGCGTCCTGTCCCAGACAACTAGGTCTTTCCTGCACTGGCAGTTGTCACTCTTGTTCTATGAGGGGAAGAGCTCAACAGAACTC
>RJWT010056665.1:0-10002 GCA_004365215.1 Cuniculus paca
CCTGGAGTCTTAGTTGGTTTAAGGACTCAGTCCCCTGTCCTCACGAAGTGGAATCCATAAAATGAGGCAGCTCTCCATGGGCCTCTGTCTCAGCAGCCTTTGCTGGTGGTGTCCTGCACCATCGGATACCCTGCAATGACTGAAACGTGGGCTACAGCCCTAGCCCAGACACAGTTTCAGAAGGTGCAGAAAAGGAAGCCCCCACCCCATGACAATTACATACAATAAAGTCGTGGTTCTGATTTGCGGGACTGGGAACAAGGATCTGTTCCAAGGTGATTTATCTCGCATACCACTTAGAATAACTTGCTTAAAAAAAAGATAAAGTCCTGGCTCTTAGGGTATTTGAATAATTACAGATACGTAGAAAATGGGGTACATCTAGTTACCAATACTGAATTCTCTTTTAGGTTCTTGCTTGTTAATCTCTTTACCTTTCTCAAATTCCTGGTAACAGACCTGGCACAACCAGACTATGTAAACGATAGGTCTCTGAATGGTGTGGAAATGCCACCAGCCACTATGAATAGACTAGTTGTTTTTAGTGGAATGGTACTTAAATTACTTACTTGAAACAGTTTACCAGCTTGGTATCACAATTCAGTGAGAGGTTCCTAAACTGACTTGGAATGATAAGTGAAGGCCCACAGAGAAATGTAATGCATTAACCCTAATATAGCCCTGCACACAGCTGCTTCATATATTTTAATTAATCATGCTTCAGACAGTGTCCAAGCTTTCTACGTTAGACCTGTTTGAATGAGTGGGTAAAGTGAGTCACCCATTCTTTCTTACTGGTATAGCATAGGACTTTCCAACGTGGAGCAAAACCTTTGTCCTAGGGTTCATTTTGTTAGGGATAGTGTAAAGTCGTTTGCTGCCTTTGAACCCACTTTCTGGGACCAGATCCACCCTCTGGGTTAAACACTGGTCAACAGCCAGGATATTTAGGTGTAAACACAATGGGAGAAAGTAACCAGATAGCAATGCACAATAAATCTGCATGCATGTTCCCAGTAATCCTCTACAACCCTTGGCCAACCCAATTCCAATTGACTTTGCTGATCCGACCCTCATGGGCTTAAAACCCACAGCATGATGCTCCCTCAGGGCTGCAAGTGCTCCTCACTGGCTTGCTCCTACCTGTGGTGTGTGCCTCTTTTCTTTTCTCTTTTGCATAAATCTTTGACTTTGATGTTCCTTCCAGGTGTCCTGCTCAGTTCTTTGTTCAGGACCTCAAGAACCTGGATAAGACCCCTGATCTCATAACACCTACAATTCCAGCTATGCAGGAGGCAAGTCGAAGGACCACAAAGGCAAGGCCCCTATGGGTAGCTTACTGAGATCCTGTTTCAAAATAAAAAGGGCTAAAGATGTAGCTCAGTGGTAGAATGCCCCTGAGTTTGAATTCAAGCACTGTAAAACATTTTTAAAAAGAAATTTGTTCTCATTCAATATCAGAAAAATGTGTTATAACAGTTGAAGAAAGGAATTACTAAGATCATTGCTGATTTTTCTTAAAATGCAACTTTCTTTATAGCAAAAGAATGAGTAAAAAATTACCCCCTGAATTAAATGATAAGCAAATGGTATCAGCCAGCTATGAAATTATTTCTTCATATCTTAGATTAGTTTTAATCCTATCTAGCACACTCAGAACTACCATTACCATAAAATTTCTTCCTTTTAATTTTTTTTCTAATAATCTCACACTGATGGAAAAAAGGCAGGTTCAATACAAAGAAATTTTTTCTCTGAATCTTTTGAGAATAAGCTGCCAACATGATATCTCCTCATCCCTAAATAATTTATTCTGTATTTTCTATAAATAAAAGCGTTCTCCTACACAGCATGATGCAACTGTTAAAGTCAGGATATTAACATTGACAAACTACTACTATCTATTCTTCAGAATCCATTTGAATTTTGCCAGTTTTCCCAATAAAGCCCTTTTAAGCAAAAGAATCCTGTCCAGAATCACAATCTATGTGCCTAGTTGTCAGGCCTCTTTAGTCTCTGTTAGCCTTGCATATTTCCTTAGTCTTTCTTAGATTTTCATGACCTTGATACTTTTGAAAAATTACAGGGCAGTTATTCTTCAGTCTCTCAGTTTGAGTTTTGCCTGATTTTCTATCAGGATTGTCTAAAATGTTCACCTTTGGCAGGAACATAAGTTCACAGAAGCAGTGCTCTACTCTTCTTATTAAATCCTATCATGTGAGGCTCAATTTCAAATTGTCTTATCACTGATATTCCTTTCAATCACTTGATTTAAGCTAAGTGATACCCTTCAGGCTTCTTCATTATGAAGTTTTCTTTTTCCCTTTATAATTAATACCAACATTTTAGGAAGGCACTTTGAAACTTATGTAAATACTTTCTTTATCCCCCAACTTCCAATGTATTCAATTTGGACTCACAGTATCCTGGTTTATTTCATTATTATCATTAATGCTCAAATTATTCCCAATTTAACTAGTGTTTCGAAGTTGGCTTCTGCATCCTTTTGCTGTTCCCATCATTTTTGAGAACTTCTTTACTTTCAGTTTGGACTCCTGTGCTACTTGTTTTGCCCTTGCTCTGGAATCTATTGTTTCTCTTCCTTGTAGAGGAGAACGGTATTTAAAAGTGAAGATTTGGGCATAGGTGTGCTCATTGTTGTTGGGTTATAAAGGTGCCTGGGTTTCCAGGTGGACAGAGCTAGGGACTCTCTGCGTATCTCCATTGTCCAACCTAATGGCTTCAGGGATGAATTTCCTGGGAAAGGAAAGAGAGAGGAAATTAATGCTGTTATTAAACTTTGTTTCACTCAATATATCCTTGAAGATATAAACAACAGACCTCAAGTAAGATTTTTTTTTTTTAATCTTCCTGAGACAGGGTCTCACTATGCAGTTCAGGCTGGCCTTGAACTCACTTTGTAGCCCAGGCTGGTCTCAAACTCACCACGATCCTCCTGCCTCAGCCTCTTGAGTGCTGGGATTACAGGCATGTGCCACCACACCCAGCTAAGTGAGCTATTAATTGTTCTTGGTCACCTGACATCTTTCCCCTGCCTTTTGCTTTGTTAGCAGGCCCTGATTTTCACTCTGGTGAAATATCCTCCACCACTCTCAGTACTTGTGTTCTGGGTAAAATTGATTTCTTCCCTTGCTGCAGGGGCATATCTGACCCAGTCCTGACCAGTAGATCACATTCTCTCTATTAGTCACTTTCCTGTCACTGGGATAAAATACCAGACACACACAACCTAAAGGAAGAAAGGTTTATTTTAGTTTGGGTTGCATTTCATGGTTAGCTGGCTCCAAGGCATAAACAGCATGATGGAAGGACATGGTGGAGGACAGCTGCTCAATTCAGGGCAGCCAAGGAGCAGAGAGGGGGAGAGGGAGAGAGACGGGGAGAGGGAGAGGGAGAGACAGAAGGAGCCAGGCACAAGAATACACCTTTCCAGGTCACAATCCCCAGGCCCTCCCTTCCAACAGCACATTCAACTATGAATTCATTAATGATTGAATCCACTGGTGAGTATAGCACCCCCATAATTCAATCACCTTCTAAGATCCCCACCTCTAAACACATCAGACTTTTGGGGGACATTTTAGACATAAATTTTACACTCTCCTGGTAGTAGTAATCAGTGTCACCATTTATCTTTGGCTTAAATGAAAAAATTCAGGCGTTCATCTATGACTTCTTTCTCTCATACTCCACATCCAATTCATCAGCATGTTGTCTTCTTTCAAAATGTATCCCACATATAACTATTTCTCTTTACTTCCTTCACCTCTCTGTACCTACTTGCATAACTACTCCAAGCCACCCTCCCTCTCACCTGATCTCCTGCCTCAAGTCTTGTTGCACTGTATAGTATTCTTTTTTTTCTTTTTTTGCAGCACCGGGGATTGAACTCATGACCTTGTGCTTGCCGGGCAGGCACTTAGACCGCTGAGCTAGATCCCCAGCCCTGTTTTTGAGACAGGGTCTCACTATGCCATTCAGGCTGGCCTTGAGCTCACTTTGTAGCCCAGGCTGGTCTTGAACTCACAACGATCTGCCTGTCTCAGCCTCCCGAGTGCTGGGATTACAGGCGTGAGCCACCACGCCCAGCTTACTGTACAGTATTCTTCATACAGCCACCAGAGAGTATTTTAAAACCTTAAAACAGGTTACATCACTCATCTGCTCTCCCTTTCACTAAGAACAAATCTAAAATCCTTTTACAATGACTAACCAATGTCTGTGTCAGGATCTATGTCCTCTGAAGAAATTGCAAAACTACAGATGCCTGAGTCCCCTCCAAAAGAATTTAATTTACTTTAATTGACCTAGGATGGGGCCTAGATATTGATTTCTCTTAAAAGCTCCCTAGGTAGTCTAATGTTTAATGAGAGCTGAGAAGCACCATCTACATGATCTGGCCTTGACTACCAGTCAGCCTCATATATCATCACACTTACCATTTTAGTTAGTCAGCTCTCCATGGCCGTGACAAAATACCTGAACTAATCAACTAAGAAAGAGGAAAGATTTAGTTTGGCTAATGGCCTCAGAGGTTTCAGTCCATGGTCAGCCCTGTTGCTTTGGACCTGTGGTGGCACAGTACAGCATAGAGGAGGTGCATTGTGGTGGAGGTCTCTTCACATTCTGGCAGTCAAGAGGCGAAGAGAGTGAAGGGTTAGGGTTTCCATATCCCAAAAAGGCACACCCCCAATGACCTACCTTCCTTCTACTAGGCCCCACCTCCTAAAGTTCCCACCATCTCAGTAGCGACAAGCTGGGAACCAAGTACTGAACACATGGGTTTGGGGAGCTATTTTAGTTCTAAACTCTAGCACCATTACTCACTATAGCTGCTGAGCATCCATGCTGTCCTTGAGCATGTAAAGCACAGTCCCACTTCAGGGATGCAATGACTTCTAACACTAATTACCCAGAATTAGACCCAGATTAAGGATACCGTTCTCTATAGGACAGCAATATTTCAGACAGCATCAGCAAGCTCAGGGGTTCCCAGGTCACCTACACTTCTGATAAACTGACTACAACAGGGGTCCAGACTGCCCTTGTTGATAATTTGCTTGAATGATCTACAGAACTCTGGAAAGTGCTATAGTTGATGCTTGAACAACATGTCTTTGAACTGCAAGGGTCCACTTATTATTAGATTTGGAGGGAGATGTGAAAATTTGAAAAAACTCATAAATGAACTATATATAGATGAACTATATATAGATGAACTCATAGATGAACTAAAACCACTAGGAATATTGAAAAAATTAAGAAAAATTTGCTTATGAATGCATAAAACATGTAGATAACAGTCTGTTTTATCTTTTAGTGCCATAAAATACAGATATCTTATAAAAACTTATACATACAAACACAGACCATACATGGCACTGTTTACAGTCAAGAAAAATGTAAAACAAATTTAAGAACACAGTTTTAAGTCATAATTGTATAAAACAAACTATAACTGTTCATAGTGGTATATGCCTAGAATCCCAGCTACCTAGAAGAGTAAGGCAAGATGACTGCAATTTAGAGAATTTAGGCAACTTAGGGAAACCTTATCTGAAAATAAAATTGAAAAAGGCATAAGGATGAGGCTCAGCGTTCCCTGGGTTCAATACCCAGTGCTGAAAAAAGAAATTAGCTGTAGTACATACTGTACTACTGTAATAATTCCAAAGCTGCCTCCTATTGCTATTGCGGGAAGTCAAAAGATACACTCAGAATTTTGACTACAGAAGGGTTGGTGCTCTCACCCCCTTGTTGTGTAAAGGTCAGCTGCATAACTGTGATTCCAGTTTTATTATAGCAAAAAAGGATACAAATCAAGACCAGCCTAAAGAGGAAGCACATAGAACCCTCCTAGCACACCGACGTGGAACATACTTACAGAATATTTTTAGCAGGGCCCTTACTTAAGCTTTGTTGTCCCCAGTTTTTAATTGGGATTTCGTTACATAAGCATGATTTATTGACTCACTAGTTGTACAACTAAACTCTACCTTCCGCCCTTCTCTCATTCCTTATGTTTAGGCTGACATCATGTGGGTTCTAACTCTAATCTTGTAGTCATATACTTAGCCTTTCTGGCTTGACCAGCCCTTATCATAATTCATCTCCTTAGGACAAACTATCTAGGATTTCTGTGTGAGTCACCTCCTTAGCATAAACTGTCAAGGCCCTCTATGAATAATTGTTAGATCATCTTGTTTGCTTGGGATGCCCAGTGCCTTCTCTCTGCTTGTCAACCTATGCTCACTTACCTCTTCAATGCATTCTTCTTTCATAATCCTAGCTGGAAGTAAGCTCTCACTATGAACTCTTTAGCAGTGAGTGTTTTCTACTTCTCTAATGATAGGTCACATCCCACTTAGTATTAATATTTGTCCCTAATTTTATTTGAACACTTAAATTATATTAATTAAACAAATATTCAATAAGTTCTTAAAATGTCCTAAGAATACAAGCATGAATAATTAGTTTATGTCCCTAAGCAGCCAATTCTTTAGTAAAAGAGGGACATGTATCTTTTATCAATTGACTGTATCAGTCAGCTCCTATTTCTCCAAATATTTTGTCTCCCATACCCTGTCTATTTTCTTTCTACCACAAATCTTGTTAGATCTTTGAAGCTTGAAATTGACCTTTTCAGTCTATTCTTCATGCTTTTTCCTGTAGCCTACTTACTTATCTCTCTTTTAATTTCAAGAATTGTTTTTCAAGTTTATCTTCAAGTTTATTAATTCCTTCTTCAAGTGAATCAAATCTTGTTAATTTATTCATCCAGAAGTAAATTTGAGAAGAAATTCTCTAAAAAAATTTTTTTTGGTCTTTTGTCATAGTGAATTGCCATTTGCTTATCTTTTCAATACTTTCTATATTTTCAAAATTTAAAACACAAATTATAATCTATTTTAGATTTTTTTTCCTGTATGTTCATTTGGAGATAGAAAAACCTCCTCTGTATTCTATTTCTGACTTATACATTCATTGCAAAAATTTCTTATGAGCTCCTTTTAGTGAGCATACTATTGTTGGTGGTGATCCCATGTGAGTTCAAGGCCAGCTTGAACTATGTAACAAGACGCTTTCTCAAAAACAAAACAAACAAAATGAAACAAAGAACAAAGATGACCATAACTTCTGGGATACACTCGATTTACCCAAAGCATTCCTGTGGTTAATTTAGGCTCTTCCTTTCCTTCTAGACCCATCACACCCAAATTCCTTAAAGATAGTGTAAGTCCATAAATTGGCTTAGCTGAGAAATAAAGAGCAGGAACTCGTCTTAAAATAAAAGACTGAGAAAATTCAAAGAGTGTTTAAATTATCTATCTTTAAAAGACAAACAAAATCGGGCTTAGATCTATAAAGCAGGCCAATGCCTTCAAGGCAAAGGTCTCCACCCCCTAAAGAAAATAAATGTTCTCCATTCCATCTCAAGAAATAGTATGCCTCTCTCTTGAAGACCAGCACTCTATTTTACTTTTTAAATTTTGCCAAGTAAGTCCTTGTATACTTCTTTCTAGCTATTCTTAACATTTTTTTCTATGAAGGGAACCAGGGAACCTGTAATTTATTTCACAGGTAGGAGGTGGTAGTGTTGGTGGGGTTTAGTTTCCTTGTCTCATCTCTGGGAAACTTCCAGGACCTTGTCTACTGACAGTATTAACAACTTCCTGGTACCCTAGAAGCACTGTGGCCTAGGACTGGATAGTCTCATGTATCACACATGCTAGGTTTTACTTGGAGGAACAAATCTATAATCCAAGTAAAGAGCAGAGCCTGAATATATGATATAATACACAACCTCATTGCAGCTCAGTTTCCTTAATTAAAAACAAGAGAATAAAATGGTAAAACTTAAAATTCCTTTTGGTTCTAATTTTCTATCTATTTATTTATTGAGGCATAGGGAGATTAGGCAGCATTTAAAAAATACACTCTCAAAGAAATAGCATGTGCCTGTAAAAGGGAAAGAAGCCCATTGTTTTCTGGAGCTAGGAATGTTTATTTTTATTTTTATTTTTATTTTTTTGAGGAGTGGAAACCTGTGGAATTTATAAATCTACAGGAAGTTCTGTCTTGGTTTATAGGAGAAAAGGATGGCGCATCCATAGAAGGAAAGAAAATGGGCCACTTTATAAGTGAAAGACATGGGCCCAGTGTATTTAGTAAGATAGGTTTTCTGTTTCCTCAAAAACATTCTTTGAAGTCTTTGAATCTGTTTCTCTTAATAATGTTATATTTAGGAGAAGCAGCTAGCCACGTCCCTGCACTCCCACTGGTCACCATTGGGGGAGTCTTGGTGTAGCCATGTGGGTCCAGAAAAATCCATCCCATGCCCTAGTGCCTCCCCAGGAATCTAGGTTAGGAGAGACCCAGGTGCCTGACCCATTCCTCTACAAGCAGATGGGCAGCCAGCACAGGAAGTGTCTGGGACCCCACAGCCTGCTTGACCAGAGGAACCCAGGAAAATGTTAAGACAAAGGAACAAAAAGCAATCTCAGACCTCCAGCCCAAACAGAACAAGACCAAGAGACACAGACAGAAGAAAATGGAGGTCACACACTTGAAGTTTCTGAAATGACAGCAACTGAAGTCAAGAAACAACTTCATGAGGCTGTAAAAGAAATCAGATCAGAAATAATATCTCAGGTAAAAGAAGAAATGACAAACATAGTAAAAGAATTGCTGAGCATATTTAAAGAAGACATAGATTAAAAAAAAAGAGGAGATAGGAAAATGATGGAAACCTTGAATGAACAATATAGGAAAGAATTGCAATCCATGAAACAGATTCAAGGAACTATCTAGGAAATTAAAAACTCCATTGAAAGCTGGCAAAACTGCTTGAATGAGGCTGAGGATAGATTTTCAGACCTTGAAGACAGGATTGCAGCTGGCAATTGTGAAAGGAAAGATCTCTTAATAATAAGGAAGCAGAAAGTAGTAGTTCAATGGCTGCAAGATGATGCAAAGAAAAATAATTTAATTCTGATAGCTGTCAGCAAAAAAGCAGGAGTCAACACAAATTGCATAAAAAGACTATTTACAGAAGTAATAGCAGAAAACTTCTCAAGCATGGGAAAAGGATGTGATATACAGATAACTGAGGCATACAGAACTCAGTCAAAACAAAAATAAATCTACACCCAGACATATAATAATCAGAATCCCAGAAATTAAGCATAAGAATAGAATGTTAATAGATGTCAAGAAAAGAAACAGATCACCTATAAAGGAAAACCCATTAGAATCATGGCAGACTTCTCAACACAAACCATCAAGTCAAGAAGAGATTGGAGTGAAGTATTTCAAGTCCTGAAAGAAAACAACTTCTAACCCAGATTGATGTACCCTGTAAAACTTTCTTTCAAAAGTAATGGAGAAACAAGATACTTCCATGACCAAGAACAACTCAAGGAATTCATGACCACCAAACCAACCCTACAAAGAATACTAAAGGACATTCTAGAGAGAGATAAAGATGACCACAGTCCCAGGAATAGCAGCAGAGTGGGATCACCAAGCAGGGCAGACAATTGAATGGAGGAGAAAAGTAGGGAGCCAAAGGCAGGAGAAAAGCATGACAGAGACGAACCAGTGCATGTTGGCCGTAACCATTAATGTTGATGGCCTCAAGTCAGCAATAAAAAGAAACACAGGGAGAGTGGATCAAGAAACAAGATCATCAATATGCAGTGTACAAGGAAACACATTAACTCAAAAGGAAATTCATAGACTGAAAGTCAAAGGAGAGAAAACAACGCTCCATGTGACAGGGAACCAGAAAAAAAGCAGGGGTAGCTTGCCCACCAACTGCAGAACAGATACAAAAAGTATGGTATTTTTAGGTAATGGAAAGCTACTCAGCTATAAAGAAGGACAATCTCGAGATTCTGAAAGTGAAAGAGGAAGAAACAGCTAAAAAGGTAAGGGACAACTGGGATGGGGGAAAGGAGAAAAGAAAGAAAGAGTATATAT
>RJWT010056666.1:0-10001 GCA_004365215.1 Cuniculus paca
AATCCAAAGCCAGCCTGGATTACATAGTGAGATTTTAAAATAAATAAATAAATAAACTGTTAAAAAAATAAAATTAATCTAAACATGACAAAGATCAAGGAAAACAAAAATACAGACACTTTTTAGGTATTATCAGACCCCTAAACTTACAATATTAACTAGTAATGTTTTTACAAATTATTTTTTAAAAAGTTTTTTCTGTACTGGGGATTGACTCCATGTCAGGTAAGCATTCTACCAAGGACCTATATCTGCAGCCTTTTTTATTTCTTGATTTTGAGACTGGGTCTTCCCACTCTGCCCAGGATGGCCTCCAACTTGTGATCCTCCAGCTTGTCTCCCAAGTAGCTGAGATTACGAGCATGCCATCACTGCACTAGCTTATTCTTAAGAATATTTTAAAAGGAAACTACTTATCCAACAGCAAGTTTTCTTGGTAATTACTATTTATGTGAGGTATTTATTTAGTAGTATGGCACTGATTCTCAAGTTTTAGTTTTGTGTCAAGTCGTAACAGAGGGCTCTGTCAAAGAGCTGAAGTTTCTGACTCAACAGATGAAAGATATCTGAAAATTTACATTTTCAAGAATTTTTCCAAGTGCTACTGATAAAAGATCCACTGTCTTCATAGTCACTCCAAATTTCAAGGACTAATCATTCTTTACCATCTGTTATGGTTAATACACTGTGTCAACTTGCACAGTTTAAAAGTTTAACTGAGAGACTCAGCAGGGAGCCAGGGTTCTTACTTTGTAAATATCCTCATCCTGTGCAAAGGAGGGCAAGAACATTTTGTATGTTACATCCACCCTGAAGGTGGGGGAGCTGAGTACAATTTAAGGGTAGAGAAGAGGCTTGCCTGGCTCTTTTGCTCTGACTGCTGCCTTGAAATGTTGCCCCAGTGCCATGCCACTCTGCTCTGGAGCCAGCTGATTATGGACTGAAATCTCCAGAAACTGTGAGCTAAATAAACCTTTTCTTGCTTCACTTTGGGTGTCAGGTGTTTTGCCCCAGCAATGAGAAAAGTAACCAAGACACAATCTTTACAGGAAATCAACAAACAGACTAAATCATACAGTGACTGAATAAGGCCAAATACAGCACTGCTTAAAAGTCAAGCATCCACTGACACAGATCACAGCAGTCAGAAGAGATTTTGTAACAGACCAACAGCAAAATGAGCCAAGTTGTAATGGTATTCCATGGCGCACTTCAAAATCTACAGTGCAATGATCATAATCAGGTAACACTATAAACAAGCACACCACACCATTATTTTCGGGAAAATGTGTTTTATGGAAGTCAAATCTACAGCATCACAAAAAATAAAAGCATTAAAACCAACAAACAATTTATTCACTCATGAAATTAAATTAGCTTTAATGCTTTCTTTAAAATTAATGTTTAAGATTCAGCAATCCAGGGGCTGGGGATCTAGCTCAGTGGCCTAAGCGCCTGCCTGGCAAGCGCGAGGTTGTAAATTCAATCCCCAAAGCCGCAAAAAAAAAAAAAAAAAAAAGATTCAGCAGTCCAGTCAGGTGAGTGGGGCACACTGGTAATCTCAATACTCTTGGGAACTGAGGCAGGAGGAGTGCCAAATTTACCTGGGCAACTCAGCAAGTCCTTGTCACAAAAATCACAAAAAAAACAACAAAAAAAATGGTTGGAATTGTAGCTCAGTGTGTAGGTCCCGGGTTCATTCTTCAGTACAAATAAAAAGTACAGTGTTGCCAGGTTAACACTGAAATTACTTTTATTCCCTTAGGCACATATCAACCTTTGGCCACAAACAGCCCCACAAATTATTGTCCTCATGCTGCTTAACTTATAATTACCTATGTTAAATAAGGTTTTACTACTTAATATTTCCATTAGAATATTTTATGTATACAGAAACACAAACTGCCAAACCATACCTGACTTATGGTCCAAAAGCCCCCTTATTCCTGAGAGAGGCACTTTAGCACATGAGGAGCACAGGTGACTTCCCGGAAGTCCATCTTAAAGGTTAGATGTAAGTTATTTTCACTAAGATGCTATTTATGGCTCTGACATTCACACATCTGTGCAGACCCTTTGTATTCACCACTTAATACAGAGAAATTACTTCTTTAAATGTATTATTCAATAAAATCCTTTATCTTCTAACTAGCTCTGTTGTACTTGCAAGGGTAACCATCACAATCTCAGAACATGAAAATCAGTATTACATTAGCTTGTCCAGGCTAATAATTTTTTTGAATTATATTTATCCTTAGGCCTTGCTTTTCAACTATGCATCCAAGTTTATTTTTTAATCCTAAGAAACCATAAATTGATTTCAATAAGATGTATAAATCATTTACACATCTTATTAAAATATTGATCCACACAAATTAAACTCTGATTATACTTAAAGCACCAAAATTTACAGGTTGTTTTTTGTTTTATGGTACTGGGGACTTAACCCAAGGCCTGTATAATGAACTACATCCCAAGTCTTTTTATTTTTTATTTTGAGACAGGATTTCGCAAGTTACTAAATTATCCAGGCTGGGTTTGAACTTTCAATCTTGCTGACTCAGCCTTAAAAAGTCAGGATCACAAGTGTGGGCTACCACACACCACGAATATACTCATTTATTATGTCTCCAAAGTGTATCAAAGTTACTTTCTCTTTTTTATGGGGAGGGCTGCACATTAGTGAGACAGGGTCTCATAATATAGTTCAGGCTGGATTTGAACTCGTTATGTAGCCCAAGCTGGATTCAAACTTGCAGTTAGCCCCCTGAATCCTGAGATTACAGGAATGTTCCACCACATTCAGCAAGCTTTCTTACTTTTACAGAGGCTACCAAAAATAAAAGAACTTCTTGCCAGGCGTGGGGGTGCACACCTGTAATCACAGCACTCAAGAGGCTGAGGTAGGAGGATCATCCTGAGTTTGAGGCCAGCCCGGGCTACTATGTGAGTTCAAAGATAGCCTGAACTACATAGCAAGACCCTGTCTCAAAAAAAAAAAAAAAAAGAACTTAGCCGGGCGCGGTGGCTCACACCTGTAACCCCAGCACTCTGGAGGCTGAGACAGGCAGATCCTTGTGAGTTGGAGACCAGCCTGGGCTACAAAGTGAGCTCAAGGCCAGCCTGAATGGCATAGTGAGACCCTATCTCAAAAACACCAGGGCTGGGGATCTAGCTCAGCGGTCTAAGCACCTGCCCAGCAAGCGCAAGGTCGTGAGTTCAATCCTCAGTGCCGCAAAAAAAAAAAAAAGAACTTCTCACTGATATAATCATAAACTTATAAATCTTTAACTTTATGGTATAGCTGTACAATCTTAATCCCCACTTTGGCTTTTGTATCTCCCTAAATTTCTGTAAGATATCATTCTCACTGGTTGGCCCATAATAGCTAAATAACAGTAAAAGTCTGCTAAGTTTCAATTATTTTGAGCTTAATCAAAGCAAGTTCAAAGTCAAGGTCAGAAAGGCTCCAAGAAAACACCAAGTACCTGTACTACAGCAGCTTAAATTAGGGAATTTGCAAAAATACAATTTGTATACTGTATTGCAGTCAAAAATAAATAGAAGTTTAATCTTTAGATAAATACAGTATTAATAAACTGGGTGTTTAAAATTCTACATCTTAAAAAAAAAAGTTCCACATCTTTATTAAGTACAGCCACTATAACTATGTAAGAAAACAAAACAGGAAAAATAGGTACCTTAAAACACATTAAGTTTGCATTTTTTGTAACACAAAATTTCTTACAAAAGCAGCAAGGGGTACTGAGAGTCAGATTCTAACTTCAAGTACAGAGAAAACAGTGGCATTTTGATAAACTTTACAGAATTCACCATTAGACTTATTCTCCACAAGGGGCTAAAACCAAGCCTGAACTGCTTGCCATTGTATTCCCCAGGTTAGTAGGGGGTGCCTAACACATTGCAAAAATCTCAACTTTTTTTTCAATAAATGACAAATTCGAGAGATTATAGTTTAATTTCCTAGTGTATAAGAAAAGGACTGTCACCTCAAAATAGAGATCTACATCAGACACTACATCACATACAAAATGTGAGACATATAAAAGTAAACTCAGTAAAATGTTGACAATGGTAAACCTACAGAAAAATCTGAGGGGATTCACTGTAATAAACACCTTATAGGTTTGAATCTTTCCAAAGGAAAAAGTTTTTAAAACTTGTAATTCAAAAAAAAAAATAAAAAAATTTTTTAAAAAACTTGTAATTCACACCAAGAGTTAATGTTTGAGATGATTATTTTTATATTTAACTTCCAAAGCACTCATTTATTATGCTGAACATGTATCTCAAAATACTAAAATACAAAAAGACACTACTCGATTTTCAAAATTCACACCCATTAATGTTTAAGGAAAGCAAAACATTTTTATTAGACAATACATAGAGAAAGAATAACTCGATACTCTTTTATAAGCACAAATATTTATTGAGTTTCAAATCAGTAAAAATCAAGAATTGGAAGTCTTATCCTTCAATGACAATTGCTAAAATATGTACACCTACTATAATCTTGACAGATTATGAATTTACTGAATCGTGTTATGTATCCTATACAATAGTATACACCAAGAACAGAACATTGAAATTTAAGACTAAGTCATACTGTGTATCCAAAAAAAAAAAAAAAAACTACTACTCTCTCAAGTGAATCAGTCAAGAATTATACATCTAAATTAAAACTCTCTCCTTAAATGTCACTGTTATGGATGGCAATGGAAAAAACTGAGTACTCTGACTGTCCTACACAACAAAAATCTCCTTATTTTGAGGGCAGATTGGATATTTACAAAGTCAGAAGCAAAAAGTCCATCCTTAACTCTACTGAACACTATATGAGTTTTAAAATGGAGTAAAAAAGCATTTAAAAAGCCATACATGGTGGCCATGCCTGTAATCCCAGCAGTCTGGACCAAATTCAAACCCAGCCTGGACAATTTCTCCTGTCACAAAATAAAAAATAAAAACGACCAAGGATGCAGCTCAGTACAAAGACCCTCGGTTCAATCCCAGCACCATAACAAACAAACAAACAAAATTAGAGTAAAAAATTACCTCTAATTCCAATTGAGATAGTAGAGAAAGAGCTTTGCTATATACCAGAACAATAAAAAAATATGTAAATAAGTTCTACCTTCATTTCTATGAGTAGACTTTGCAACTTTAACCACAAAAGATGAAAACTAAGTAGTTTATGGTGCCAGGGTGCACTAAAGATGACATGAAGTCGGAACACACTGATTCATGTTTCAGAACCCTAGAAAGGTTTAGTAACAGGAGATATCAAATCCCAGGCACAAAGTTAAGGGCCTTATTAAAGGTCTATGTCAGGACAACTTAAGACAGTCTGCAATCTCACAAAGCCAGATATCACCATCCCACCCTCAAAACCAAGCAGGAGTCTAGGTTTACCTCTAAAATATATGAAAGAGACACTGAATACAGAAAAAACAGGCTCAAAAGTGTGGGGATGGAACTAAAATTAAGCAGACTTTTAAAAAAGAGATTAAATATAATGAAACTAAAGCTAACCTCATACCCTTATCCACCCAAATGCCTTCATCTGCTCAGATTCAAAAACAAAGGCAGCCAAACTTACATGCTCCTGCCACACTCCAGGCAGGTGATCTGAGGGTCTTTCTCCAGAGAAAATGTATTGTTCTGGAAATAAGGCCTACAAAGACTAAGGCTTGAGGGGAGGGGCGGCTAACTGTTCCCATCATTCTGTAGCACAGCCAATCCTATGAAGAGCACTGCCAAAGATTACAGAGCTTGCTCAGCCTGAAATCATCAATAAATTTTTTTTTTTTGTGGCACCAGGGATTGAACTCATGACTTTGTGCTGGCCAGGCAGGTGCTTAGGCCACTGAGCTAAATCCCCAGCAGTCATCAGTAATTTAAGAGCCCCAAAATTACAGACTAAAACAAGGGAGGAAAATGGTAAGGACTGAAAAACTTGAAGTAAAGAAAAATTAAGAAATGGAAGAAAACAAATTACCTTCCAAGAAAAGAAGGTATTGTATGGATGAAGCAAGAACAGATTTTTTTTTCTCCTTTTTTTTGCAGTGCTGGGCATGGAATCCAGACTTCACACCAGCTAAGCAAATGCTTTACAACTAAGCTATATGCCCAACCCACAAATAGAATTTAAGACATAAATTTTAAGGAATAGACAAGAAAACACTATTACAAATTTTAAAATGACAAATGAAATAAAAGCTTCAACAAAAAAGTTAAAAGATAAAGTTGAGAAACTTTTCTAGGAGATGGAACAGATGCCAAAATTAGAAAACAAAATAAGACGATCAATTCAGAAAGTCTAGTATCCAGTTAAAAAGAAAATAAAAAATAAAAGTGCCCAGTGTAATGATGCATGCTTCTAATCTCCACACTCAGGAGATTGAGGCAGTAGGATTCCAAATTAGAGGCTAGCCTGGGCAATTTAGGAAGACTCCATCTCCAATTAAAAAAAAAAAAACAAGATTTGGTGATAACTTAGTACTCTTTAGTCCCTGAAGTCAATACCCTGTACCACAACAAAACAATAAAAGCACAGCGTAAGCTATGGTAGAAAGTGATTCACTAAGTCAATTTTCATTTCTATAGGGTACAGAATTTCTGAGTCTTTCAGAACATTTGCAACATCGGACTGACTCTATGAGACTGAAGTGAGGGAAAGCTTACACTTTGCGTAAGTGGTACTAGTGCAATCAGAAATCCCTTCCATAAGCAATAAATAAGTAAAACTTAACCTAAATGCTACACCATATACATGAATTAACTCAACAGAGACAAAGATTTATATGTAAAACAAAATACTGTAAAACTCTTAGGAAAAAACACAAGAAAATCTTTGAGATACAGTATAGACAGAACTCTTTTATACACCAAAAACGTGATCCATAAAAACAAATTCCTTGCCAGACAGAGTGGCTCACATCCATAATCCCAGCACTCTAGGAAGATAAACCAAAAAGATCCCAAGTTTGAGCTCCAGTCAGGGCAATTTGACAACTCCATGAAGCTTTGTTTTTTTGTTGTTACTGTTTTTTTTTTAAGCAGCAACAAAAAGGTGCTGAGGATACAGTTCAGTGTGAAAGTCCTGGGTTCAATTCCTGATACCAACCTTTCCCCAAGGAAAAGAAAAAAATGAAATCCAAAACCAAAAACAGGACTACATCAAAATTCAAAACTGTCACTCTATGAAGCACATATGAAGAGGATGAAAAGACAAGTTATAAACTGAGTATGGTGGTGCAAACTTGTAATCCCCAACACTCTGGGAGGCTGAAGAGGGCAATCGCAAATTCAAGCCCAGAGTGGGCAACTTAGCATGACCCAGCCTCAAAATAAAAAATTTTTTAATTCAGAAGTCCAGAGAAGGGTCAGGGATTTAGCTCAGCGGTGTAAGCGCCTGCCTGGCAAGCATGAGGCTGTGAGTTTCATCCCCAGTGCCAGGGGGTGGAAGGGTAGCTCAATGAGAAGGCCCTGGATTCAACTCCCAGTACCACAAAAGAAAAAGAAAGGTATAGACAATACATTTGCAAACTATATATGCAACAAGACACCAGAATTTTCAATGTAAAAACAACCCTCAAGACTCGACATTTTAAAAAAACACAATTAGGAAAATGGGCAAATGTGAACAGCCATTTCACCAAACAGGGTACACAGGAAGTAAGCAAGTACATAAAAAGAGTTAACACCTCTGGTCATCAGGGAACTGCAAATTAAAATTTAAGGCTGGGGATGTAGCTCAACAGTAGCGGTAGCGTGGGCATGCTCATTATGGATAAGGCCCTAGGTTCAACCTCCAGCCCTGCAAAAAATAAATAAAACAAAAACCACAACAATTCTCTCAATGACCCATACTCTATTTTCTCTGTGTACTCCTTTAATAAATCTTTCCATGCTTCTCAAAAACATACACACACAATGAGATTATCACTACACATTTAACAAAATAAGACAAAATACCTAAAAAACCAAACTAACAACAGCACCAAAGGTTGGTAAGAACGTAGAGACACTGAATCACTCATACACCACTGACTGTAGGGTACAACAGTCAAGACACTCCGGAGACAGTTTGGTAGTTTTCTATAAAACTAAATCTACAATTACTGTTTGACAGAGAAATTGTACTCTTGGGCATTTATTCTATCTAGAAAAATAAAACCTTTGGTAACACACAAGACTGTATACAAATACTTATAACAAAAAATTTTTTTTTAATTTTATGATTTTGGAACCGGGGATCAAACATGACCTCGTGCTTGCCAGGCAGGCACTTGTGCAGCTGAGCTAAATCCCCAGCCCACATATAACAAATTTGTAATTGACAAATTATAATTAAGTTAGGCATGGTGGCACATGAATCACAAGTTCTGAGTCCAGCCTGGCAACTCAGTGAGACCCTGCCTCAAAAAGGGGCGGGGGAGAGGGTTCCACTGAGGCCCTGGGTTCCAACCCCAGTGCTGAAAAAGTAAAAAAAGAAAAAATTTAAGATACTTGTTTATTTGGTTTTTGCAGTACTGGAGATTAGAGTAAAACCTAATCCTAGAGATGCAGGTGAGCTGCATCTCTAGGATTCTTTCTTCTTTTTAGATATGGTCTCACTAAGGTGCCTAGGATTGGGCTCAAACTTGTGCTATTCCTGCCTCAGTCTCCTAGAATGCTAGCTTTGACTTATTTTTTAAATTTTTTATTAACATATTAATTTTTTAGTAAGCGTTACATACAGTTATAAAAGACCATACAGAGATCCCTTGCGCACTTTGGCCAGTTTCTCTCACTCGTAATATTTGGGGGAAACTATAGTATGTCACAGGCAGGATACTGTGTTGGTATCTAGTACAAGTCACTGGTCTTACAAAAACTTCTCCAGTTTGTTAGTACTGTACTCATTTGAGTGTTGTTAGTCAAAACTCTGTATCGCTTTAATGCATTCCTAGATAATCTACTTACAGCGAGGAAAGGTTTATTGTGGCCCATGGTTTCAGTCTACCATTATTAACCCTGTTGCTTTAGAAGACACATTGTTCATCTCAGGAGCCCTTGCACAGCAGGAGGTAGACCTGCTTACCTCCTGGCTAGCCAGGAAGCGGTGGGTTCGAGAGTGGGAGTTTAGGGTTCCAATGTCCCCATGTGGAAACACTAGGTGCTATTTTCCTCAAAAAATACTATTTTTCGTCTCTATAAAGAAAAACAAGCAATCTACTTAGGCTTGCTACCCAAAATATATGATACTGTCTTCAAAGAAAACTTTTCTATCATTTCTGATCTCCCCTCAAGAACAAGTAGTGTGTATCTTGCAAAGCATGGTGGCACACGTCTCTATAATCCCACCCCTCCAGAGGCTAAGGAAAGAGAACTGCCACAAATTTAAGGCCAGCCTAAACTACATAGCAAGACCCTATCTCAAAGAAACAAAAACAAAAAAAGATTAGTAGACTTGTTTTTGTATTTTGGAGACAGAGCTCACTATGTAGTTCAGGCTGGCCTTGAACTCACAATGTAACCCAGGATGGCTGTGAACTCACTATGTAGCCCAGGATGGCCTGGAATTCATGGCAGTTCCAGTCTTAGCTGCCAAGGTGCTGAGATTACAGGCACCAGGTTTCTCCAGCAGAATTTTATTCCCATCACTTCTTCAAATTCCTTCCCCTGCCTCCACCAGCACTGGGGTTTCAAGTCAGAGCCTTTTGCACTGAAGCACATCAGCACCTTTTCTGTTTGTTTGTTTGTTTAAAATTTTGAGTCTTACCAAGCTGTCCTGACTGGGGTCTAATTTTCAATCTTCCTGCCTCTGCCTCCTGGAGTGCTGGGATTACAGGAATGTGCCACCATGCCCCACAGTAGCATGAAATTCCTTTTTCTGGAACTCAAACTTAAAAGACTATTCCATTAATCCTCAATTATTCATCTACTCGAAGGATCCTACTCTATCACTGACTTATCAATCTTACGGGTTCACATAA
>RJWT010056667.1:0-10001 GCA_004365215.1 Cuniculus paca
TTAGAATTCAAACTAGAGTTCATATTTTTTCACTGATTGTTTTTAAGCAAAGCCACTTATCAACATTAAAATTTCTTTTCCTTCTTCTCCTTCCTTTCATCCTTTCCTCTCAATGTTTTTCTTGCTTCTTTTCTTCCTTTCTTTCCTCCCTTTTTCTTTCTTTCTTTCTTCCTTTCTTTCTTCCTTTCTTTCTTCCTTTCTTTCTTCCTTTCTTTCTTTCTTTCTTTTCTTCCTTTATTGCTTTCTTCCTTCCTTTTTTCACTTTCTTCCTTTCATTGTTTTGTTTTTTTTCTTCCTATTCTTCATCACTTCCCTGTGTCAGTTTTCTTTCTAAAAAATACAAATTGGAGAAAATACACAAAGCATTTACCAATTATTGGTAATCTACAATTGCTTTAGGTTTATTGATAAGCTGAAAATATCAATTTACTATTATTTAAACAATACTTAAACTTTTTCATGTTTAGTAAAGAGACAAATTAAATTCTCTTTCTTTTTTCTTACTAAATGACTTTTATCAGGTAATTTCAACCTAATGAAAGCTCCAGAACTTTAAATTTAAAAACTCAGGGCATTCATCACATTTTCAATATTATTTTTAAGTAATATATTATCAAGTCTTGCAAATGTATTATTAGGAATAAATGTTAGTGTTTTATTAGGTGACTACACTGTACACGATATTTTTAATGTCTTTTTTTGTATGTATGTAGGCATCTATACATAGATATCTTTGTAGAATCTAAGCACAAATTTTAAGAAGACTTCTATCAATTTATTCATTTTATCAACATCTTATCTCCTTAAAGGAAATGCTTTATAAAATGAATACATATTTCTAACTTAAATGTTAATCAGTGAGAAAATAATCATCTGAATTAAATCAGCTATAATTTCTTGTTACTTGAGAGTATTCAGTGTAATTTATCAAATTTTTGTTTTGTCACAGCCAACATATTTAAGCTTCAAAACCAATTTATTGTTAAGTGCAGTATAAAATTATCAATAAGAAAATCTCTCAAATATTTAAGTTGGCTAAGGTTTCACATGTAGCAAATTTCTATTTTATCTGGCTACACTTTCTGCCATCCATTATTAGAAGCAAGTGCCTAGGCATTAAGTTCATTTAATTTATTTTTTGGTATTATTTCAGCTGCACAGACATTGCTCTGTGAAGATAAACTTTAGACATCTGGGATTATAATGTGTTTTACTTGATTTTTGTATTACTTTTTGTGCATGTGGAGATTTGCATTCATTATTATCACTGGATGACTACAGATTACTTTTGAGTTTCTAACAGTGACATGCACTTTTGATACATTATGAGTATGAGATTAATAGTGTTGTGAAGCTTAAATTGCATTAAACTTTTATTAACTAAGGATTTTCTCTATATAATACAAGAACTCAAAACTCTTGGCAGCTGACATGACTTAACAAAGATTAAATCTTTACAATAAATTAAAAGTAACTTTCATATTTTGTGCTAAGGAAGTAAGTGGAAATAAACTTTCAGTAAATTTCATTTAATGTCTACTATTTGGAGATATATTTTCTTCAAGCAGTAATGAATTAAATAATCTTTTGTAAGTGTTATCCGTAAGTATTTTCCTTGAAATAGTTTTAGATCACAAGTTCTGATGCATCATAAGAAGAAACAAATCCATGTTTTTTTAAACTAAATTATTTTTCTTCATCAGAAAATGATAGTTTCATGTTTCAGTTAAACTCACATACCACAATTTCAAGATTCCTCACTTTTTAAAATTATCTTTAAAACAAGCAAATTCAATATCAAACACTGTATTTTTCACTTTTCTTTTCTTTTTGAGGCCGAAGATTAAATTAAGGGCTCATGCATGATGGACAAGTACTCCACAATTCATATACATGTCCTTCCCTTTTAAAATTTTATGTTGAAACAAAGACTCACTGGGATGATCAGGCTGGGCTTGGTCTGTGATCCTTCTGCATCGGCCTCTCAAGTAACTAGATTACCAAATAGGGCCCTATCATATTCAATGACACTACTTTGTTCAGTGTGTTTTAACTCTAAATTGTACGTCTGACACCATAAAATCCTATTTAAAAGCCACACATACTTAACTGAATGATTAATTGTTGATATCATATTAAGATGAAATTGTACCACAAGATAAGAGACCTACTTATCAATTACTAATTGTCTTTAGAAATGAAAAATTACTTCAGTGCTCTTCCAGAAGTATATGTACAATGCACATTAGAGTTATATAAAATTAAGAAACAATTGAAAGCTACTCCTATGTTTAATGCATTAAATTTTCACTGCAAGAGATCTACCACTTTTTTCTATTTATCTTTCTTCTCTTAATCTTTGTTTTTTTAGTTTTCTTATCTTTCACTTTTAATATTTTAGCATTTAAAAATTATTATTGGCACAGATTTAGATATCAGACAGACCTGAGTTCCAGTCTTCTCTGAATCAAGAGTTATTTGAGTAAATTCAGAAACTCATATTGTTGTTAAAAAATGAAAAATAAATATGCTAAAAAAATTTGGCATTTTAAACTTAAGAGTGCTAGGAGTAATATTGAAAAAATATAGAGAAAGTGTGTATCACACATGCATATATGATTAAGATATCAGCATATATTGAATACATCTTGTAATAAAATAATGTATTAAAACATTGAGCATTTACTATGTGGTATATTAACCCTTCATACAATTTACATTGACAATAGTTCTCATGAGAATAATCATGGTACAGTACCTTCTGTGAGGCAATAACTTGTCATACACTGTTATTTAAATCTTTATATCAAGCTTTAGAATAATTTATTCTTGTGACAATTTCATAGAAGAAGCTCTGAGTGATAAAATAATTACCTTATATCACACAACTATTACATAATAAAGTTGATTTTTAAATGTATACTGTATGAAGTTGTGCCATGCTATTTACTGAATAGTGAAACATCTTTATATTTTCTAACTTATAGTGGCATTATAATAAAGAGAAAACTTATTTATGGATGTATATCTATCTGTGATCTATTTGTCTATGCAGCTTAATTTTTTTCATCACTGAGACAAGATATCTGACACTTGCAATTTGAAATAGGATTATTTTGGCTTCCAGTTTCAGTGGGTTCAGTTCATGGTTAGTTGGTTCACCACTCAGAGGAAAGCTGCTCATCCATGGGGTCATTAAGTATAAAGGAAAGCAAGCAGATAGAGACAAAATATACTTATTCAAGTCACATCTTCAGTTCCCCAATCCTCTATCCAAGTTCCACCTCTGAACGCATGAGGTATTTGCAACACATTTTAGATCTAAACTGTGAGATAAGCATAAGTTATAAAGCCATACCTTGATACTTGACTGCTTTGAAACTTCTGAAATTTGGTACTTAGTGCACTCTGAGATACAAATTTTGCCCCAGTACTTATTGCTTGTTTGATACTTGATGGTCAAGTAAAAAATTTTAGGTGTCAATTGCCAAATTACTCATTACATTTTCCACCTAATACAATTTACTTGGTACTTGTAAGTTAACTACTCATTACCTCTCCTGAAATTGATTAAAGATGATCACTAAAGTACTACTGTATACTGAAATTGTACTGGATGTGGGCCAATTTCTAGATTCAAAGTGTTACGGATGACTTCAAAAACACTCAGTTTATAAGAATGCAGTTTATGAGTTCCCTTACAAATGCATAATCAATTGTTATCCATGCACATAAACACTTATCTGCTACTATACTAGGATGATGTGATAGAGTTTTTGGATTAATACCTACAATATCTATTTCCAGTTGTGGATCAGCACTCAAAACTCTGGAAATGAGTTCTACGCACAAACTATATTGGTTCTTTATATAGGATGGTGACACTTTCAGCAGGAAGGAGACATAGTAAAAAAAACATGCAGAAAGGATCAAACTAGAGGCAGTGTATTCCCTGAGAGGTGAATCATCTAATGATGGAGTGATGGCTATCTTGGGACTCTTACTATTGGAAAACCAAAAGGGCACATATGTGAAGTTGAGGCAAGTTTGTCTGATATTAGCAAGGATTTTATAGCATAATCATGGTCAAAATCTTTTGGAGGAGATGTATAAAAATAAAATATAAAAAAATTTAGGAGAACTGAAAATAAATAACTAGATGTACTAGAACGAATTATTGAGAAAAGAAGAAAGTATAAATATGGTCAAGTAAGGCCTAAATGACGTTGACAAAATTAGAGCAAAATCTGTTATGAATTGAATAGGTGTGACTTTGCAGAAAGTTCTTTACTCATTACCTTATCAGTGCTTGTCCTGAAATTGTGCTATCTTCAGAACTACTGTTTCTTGAATTTGGACAATATTACCTATGTATATAATGCAATATTTATTCAATTTTTTCCCATACTGAGCAAATTCTTCCAGCCAGGCATTGATTTGCACACTAGGGACTTGTAAATATATTAAAAGCAGATGCTGCTCTTATTATTATTAAATAAAGATTATTATTTAATAAGTTACTGGAGAACTAAACAAACATCTATAATACAGTGTGATGTATTTAAATGCAAGTCTAGCGGAAAACACATAGAAAAAACACTATGTAATCTTTTTGTGACAATGATTTTTAGAAAAGATGAAACTGGTTTGTTCTAAATTATTAATTTTCTACTTGTAAATACAGGATGTAACCTTTAAAGATCTAGTAATGAAGGAGAATATGCACATTTGGAAACTTGAGGTAGTACAGTTAAGCTTTATAACAATCTGTAAGGGTAAAAGAAGGGGACTGATAAACTACGAGGCTGAACAATTATCAGAACCTTATAAATACCTTAGGTAATCCACAGGTTTTAGGTACATGAGAAAACGGGCAGAGGATATAGAAAGATTGTTTTAACTGCAGTGTGAAAGATGAATGAAAAGAGGACAAAATGAGAATAAGAACATGCTATATAACTATGTCTAAGATAGGATTTAGAGTAGATATTAGAGATGATAGATAGATAGATAGATAGACAGATAGGATAGGTAATTGATAAGTAGCTATTTTCAGTGGCAAATCCCATCCCTATTTCTGAAAAACAAGCTTCTGCTTTCTACCATGATAAAGTCATAAACACCTAAACTTCAGACGTTCTACTTATGAGAAATAATTTCCCCAACAATTTCTTCCCTGGCAATTTGCAAGAGTTTTCAAAGCTTTAGTCTCATGTGAATTAATAAAACTCTTTCAAGTTGTACTTTAGCCTGAACAATTTCTTCAAATTTTATGACTCCTTATCAGAAAACATGGTTACAGAAAGTCCTCTTGGTCTCTATCTCTGTCTCTATCTCTGTCTCTGTCTCTGTCTCTGTCTCTCCCTCTTTCTGTTTATGTTTCATTCTGTCTCCCTCCCTTCCTCCTTCCTTCTACCTCGATCTCTGCTACCAATTCAATTTCTCCAACTGAAACCAGATGAATGTCTGCTTTCTTCTATAGTCCTTAATAAAATCATGCACATTTCCCCAAATTTCCTACCGCACAAGCTGACAACTGGATGCAACTGTTATTGAGTATTTTCTAATAGTCCAATGATAATGAAGAGTGCAGTAAAGAGCAGCCCTTCTCCAGGAGCAGTAGTTAACATTTCCATTCATAAGAATCACTTGGATATTTTATTAAAGATTCTTTCATCAGACTTCTTCAATTTTGACTCAGTATGCCTCCAACACAGTCCGAGTCTAATAAGCTCTCATCTGCAGACCTTCCTCTGTGTCATTAAGATAGAAAGAAATACTGTCCAAACTGAACTGTAACACAATGTCTCTAAGAAGACTAACTTGTTCCATTACTTTGATTTTGATGTTAAATGGCACAGGTCTTGCTGACCCAAAACATAAGTATAACCAATCTTCCTTTTTTTTCAAATCCTAGGAAAAAAGAGACCAATACTTCCCCCTGAGAGCCTCTGACTACTTCACCCAAAGAATATATCCTACATTCTTTATATATTTTCCATGATTATTATTTTCAAAAAATGATTTCTAACAAACTGTTCAATTTCCTTCAGCAATTCTAAAAGATGCAGCATACTGTTGTAACTGAACCAGACACCACAGACACTTGTATTATTGGAACATTTTTGTCATTTGATTTTACTTATTCAAGTAAATACTTGTGTAGGACTTACCATATTCTTTTAAGCACTTTATAAAGATCAATGTATTTAATCTTCATAAGTGTCTTATAAAATATGCACTGCTTTTAATCCTGTTTTACAAATATGGAAAATGAGGTCTAAAGAGATTAAATAAACTCCCTAAGTTCTTAGAAAATATATGTTATTTAAGATTTTCCATGTTTATCGCATACTAAAAGATAACAGATAAATATATATGGGAGGTAGGATGCCAATGGGGATATGATAAAAAAAGATGAGGCTGCAACTAGAAATCAGTTCTCCACTGTACCTCACCTTGTGAATGCAGAACTTTTCTTTGAAGAAGTCTATTATGGTTGTGATGCAGAGCAGAGAAGGAAAACTAAATCTTTGTCTCAACCAAATGGACAAATACCATTGAGATATTTGAATTATAAATCATTCCCAGAAGTTTAAATCTTGTCCAGAGTATAAATCACTTGCAGAAGGGCTGGGGATTTAGCTCAGTAGCCTAAGCGCCTTCCCAGCAAGCTCGAGGTCATGAGTTCAATCCCCGGTACTGCAAAAATAAATAAGTAAATAAATAAATCATTTGCAGAAAAAATAGAGGCTATTGTGACAGTGGAATGATGCCTGTGGGGTCACAGTACAAAGAAACAGGCACTGATTACCTGACTCTAGGCATATATGGAGAGCAGTATTTACCTAAGTGATTCTTACAGGATTTATGGATCAGCATCATTAGAGAAAATCTGAAGATGATATGAAAAATTCTAATAAGGCAAAAGAAAAAGGTATCAGGGAACTCTGATGTGACTTGAAGGGGAAAAAAAAACACAAGAAGTCACCTGGAACAATGTTCCAAATTTTTGTTTAGTGATATCACATGTATTGTGTTGTCTGTAGTTTTAAATATTGCAATATTATTTTGTTTTATGTAGCATCAGGATGAGCTAGTTGGAGAAGAAAGTAAAATCCTTAAATGTTAGAGTACAGATGAAGGATCCTGACCATTCACTCTTCATTGTTCCATTATCTTTCACTATTTGTGTTTCCAATGCGTTTTGTGACTGTGACAATATACCTGAGATAATCAATTTAAAAGGAGAAAAAGTTTATTTTAACTCAGAGTTTCAGAGGTCTTACTTTGTGCTTGGTTGGCATGACTGTTTTCCGTCTTTTGCTGAGATAGAGCATAATAGTAGGGAACATGTGACAAAGGAGGTCTTTTCTGTCCATGGTAGTGCAGAAGCAAAGAGAGAAAGAACAAAAGGCCAGGTCCCAATGTCCCATGCAAAGTCACACCCTCAGTGATCAAAATTTTTTCTACTGTGCCCCATTCCTAGAGGTTCCACCAACTGCCAAGAGTTCCATAAGCTGTTGGCTGACTCTTCAGCACATGAAACTTTGTGGGACATTGCAGCTCCAAACTGCAACACAGTCTGCACACTGAATGATGTAGTTCATTCTTCCTGCCTCCATGTTTTACTTTGTTTTTTAGTCTGGGTCTTAAACTGTTTGACGATAGAGGGATAGTTAGTCCAGATTCCACACCCAGCCATTGTTATCTGACCCATTCCCATTGCTGAATAAATTTTGGATTAATTCTGAGACTGATCTTGGCTCAGTGAATATGTGAGCATGTATGTATGAATGTATGTATGTGCATATGTATGCATTTATTTATCTGCATTAGTGTATGTTTACAGTACATAGTGATTACATTCCTTATGAGGTGCTACCTACTTCTTAATGCTTCTGCCATTATTCATGGCACTGAGTTATATTTAAGACATAAAAAGTGTACAGTGACAGATTCTAGAAACTCAAACATCAAAGATTTGAAACAGGAAATGAAAATTAGTTCTTATTCTTCAGTGCAAGTTTAGGAAATAAGGGTTTTATGGAAGGTATGATGGTACTTCACAACTAAGAAGAAAATATCTTTGCATAGTATTTCCTCTTTCATTCACCATAATTTTTCCATAATCTCACATGTATTCTAATTTTGTTGCCCAGTGTCTGCTATTGTATCCCTACCAAATTGTCCTCCCTTTATTATATACCATACTTGTGATATCAATGGTCACTTAATATTTTATATAATTTTACTGCAGCACACATCAGTTTTGTTATCAAAACTTGATTTCAAATACTAGCTCTACCACTGTTTTACCTAACATTTTCTTTCTTCAGTGTATTCATTTATAAAATGTGGTATGGGAAATCCAACTTAGACAATTGTGGATGTTTTAAGGTGATATGCTTAAAATATCTATGAAAGATAAAACTATAAAAAGCATGTTTAATTGATCACATAACTTTCTTTTTTGTCTGATATAAAAAAGAGATGTGTGGTACTTGTTATATTTGGATGTATAATATCAAGCCTGAGGAAATTAACCATGGATACCAATTTTGAAAGAAGGAAATGGCCTGATCCTTGATGATATCTTTGTGTTTTCCAATGAGTGATAGGCCAATCCATCTTAAAAGTTCTATTTATATACACAACAAATGTCCTCATGTTGTTGCAAACCACTTCTAGTTGATATTTTTGATATGTAATACAAAGAATTCTTATTGATAAGCTTGAAAGTGCAACTTGTTATTTAGCAATACATTAAACGAATCTGCGTACCCAATGAAAATGGGGAGAGGATGTGCAGTGACTGAGATAATATGCTTACCTTCAACATAAATGATGTCTTCAGGGCAAATCTAACTTCCAAGGTTGGTAAAGATATTTTAGTCAGCAATGTCTCTAGGAATTTAATGAGTAAGGGATTTTGACAGTGAATCAGAAACTTAAACAACAATACAAATGTTTAGAAGGAAGGATCAGGAAAAATCTCACCCAAATTTCAAACAATGAGAAAGAGAATAAATCATACTCTTTTTTTATTTATAACAATAGCCATGAAATACTACTCCTCAATTAAAAAAAATCATCTCTATCAACTTAACTAGCAAGATCAGTTGCCGAATCAGTAAATTAATATATTTTATGTTCTGTTTCATTATTTTGAGGAAACTCAAGGTGCCAAAAAATGATTTCAAATTTCAATTCATAGGACTACACTTCATGACTATATAATTATGCAACTCCATGATTACTCCATGGTGTTGGAAGTGGTTGTACCTTCCTAAAAATGTAATACTGAAATATGAATCACCAAGCAAAAGGCATTTAGGGGGTAAATGGGTGGTGAGGGTAGAGATCTTATAAATGAGATTAATGCCCTGTAAAAGTGACCCTAGAAACCCCTGTAGACATCTTTTAACCACAGGAAGTTGAAAAGAGAAGTTAGTAATCTTCAGCTTTGAAGATAGTCCTTACTAGAAGTCAGTCATGCCAGCACAGCACCCGGATCTCAGACCCCTGGCCTAAAAAATTCTGAGCAATACTTCTCAGTTACATATATGCAAGCCAGTCTATGATTCTTTGTTTGCATCATCCAAACTGGCAAAGATATAGAAAAACACAAATTCTAAACAACCAAAGTCCAATTTGCAACACAGAAGCAACTATTTAGTCAAAAAATGAAAATCAGACACTTTTGTTTGTACTTCTGAATTCCTTTGTGTGGCTTGGTTATGATGAATCTAATATCATATATTGGACACAGATTCTTTTCTGCGTTGTTTTATTAGTACAGACTTTCAGTACATAATGGTTACATGCCTTGTGTGGATTTGATGCATGTACAAAAGGCATTTTAGTTCCTTTCTTCCATCCCTTTCCCTCCCCTTCCTCCATCCTCCTTCCATTTCTTGATTCCCTACCCTTTCGAGAAAGAATTATGTCTTTATTTCCTATTACCTCTATTTTACTTTGCTTTCTATGATTTGGGTTTC
>RJWT010056668.1:0-10003 GCA_004365215.1 Cuniculus paca
ACTAGTAAAGACTGGGCTCAGGAGGTTTCTTCTGAAAAGAAGGGAGCATTGGCTGTTGGAATCAAGAAAATGTGTGTTATGCCTTGGCAGAAAGTCAGTATGTATTTTTCTCTTGTCCAGAGACTGCCTAAGACTGAGATGAAAGGCAGAAGACTAAAGAATCTTGCAGAAGTTTCAAGACAGTGTAATGTTGAGGCAGTGGCCTGGCTACTGTTGGGGAGATTTAGCCAGATTTATGCTGAGAATTAGGAGGAAAAAAACCCCAGCAGAATGATCTACATACAACATTTTGAGATTTTCCAAAAAGGAAACTCCATTAAAGCTGTGGACTACACATGAAGCAAAGGAGAACTTGGTTGCTGAGAAGGAACAGGACAATGGAAAAGATGACCTGAAGACATCACAAGACATAGGACTCTGGCCTTTACAGCCTCAAGGTTGCAAAAGTGAAAGAATTTGCTTTGAGAAGAGAGATCCAGAACACCACATTCCAGAATGGCAATGGTGGCAGCCTAGAAAATTGTTCCTTGAGATTGAGTTCAGAGTGCCAAGTGATCCAGGCACTTGACCCCTACAGCAGAGAGAGAAGGAAGCCTTGCTAGAGACCCAGTCCAGAGACATCCACCTGCTGTTGGTTTTACTCCTGCAGATTGCAGGAGTTTTGTGGTCAGGAAGTCTTCCACCTAAATTTCAGAAGATCTGAGAGGTCAGGCATTTTACCCCTCAGGAAGCAGTGTGTAAAGCTGTGACTGCGAAGCCAAAGTGCAGAGGAGGCCCCAGGAGAAGCCAGGAACATGGATCATCAAAGGAAAGTTGCAAGGAGTGGGCAAATTCAGCTCATGAGGAGCTTCAATGCTATGGCGGCAGAGCCACACAAACCCTTTGGAATTCACATCCTGCCACAGACTGGCTCAGATGCTGGACATGGAATTACAGGATTTTGGACTTGCTTTGTTTTCATTCCTTTCTATTCTCCTATTTCAAATGATAATTTTTTTTTTTTGTGCCATTGCATGTTGGAAGTGTTTAAGTTTCCTTTCATTTGTACAGGGGCTTGTAGCTAAGAGTTTGCCTTAAATCTCAGAGGAGACTTTAGACTTTCACTTTTCAGCAATACTGAAACTGTTAGGATTTTGGCAATTCTTGGAGATGGACAAATTGCCTTTTTGTATAAAGGAATGTGCATGAGTCTTGGTGGGGAGACAGAGGCAGAATGTTGTATCTGCTTGTATCTAGAGACCCAAAGCTTCCCGCTAAAGCCTCACACAGTCATAGGCGGGGCTTTTCAGAGGTGACTTGATCTAGAGTATGTGACATTGGGATTAAGTGTGTGGTGCTGTGATCAAGGATGTGTGATGACTAAATTAGTCTATGGTTCAGTTTGGGAGTGAATAATGGCAAAGCCCACCCTGGGTGTAAGTGTTACACATCCTGAGGCTGGGTACCTTGAGTAGAAAATAACACTAAGAGGGCTGCTGTTGTCATCTTCTGCTTCTTGGCTATTTCACTGCTTTGCTGTCTTCTGCCCCCCACGAACTGTTTCTTCTATGTGATGCCCCTCTGCCATGTTGCCCTCCCTTACAGCAATCTATGAGTTGAAACCTCTACAAACTGTGAACAAAAATAAATTTTTTCTCCTTTAACTTTAGGGGTTGGGTATTTTTTCACAACAAGAAGAAAAATAACTAAGACATTTGATTCTTGTTACTACTTATTTTTCTCTTTAGTATAAGCAATTCATATTACTTTACTATTACCATGAGTATGTTTCCATTTTATCATCAATCTACAATTTTAATTCTGGTTATAAGTATTTTAATAGTTATTTAAAGTGTATGTGGCATATAATACATAGTTAAAATTTATACCTTTTTATTCACTTACATATTTTTCTGTACCTATATAGATATATGTATGTATATGTAATATATGTAAAGCAATTACCATAATAAAAATATTCAATGTAACAAATATATCTATTATCACAAAAATTCCCAGGAATAATTTTAATATGACCACATGACACATTCTTTTTAAATGAACTACCATACTTTCATCTTACTAAAAATAATTTTGATAGTCATCCAGGTTATCTTATTCAAAAATATACCATTAATTTTTATTATGCAATAGCATCCAATTTTAGTAGTAGTTTATAATTTGGTTATCCATTTATCCAAATCATTTTTAGAATGCTTCAAATTTTAATTGTAAGTAGAGGTGCTATATCCATTTATCTATGAGTTTCTGTAAGGTTATTTGTTTTCAATTCTCTTGAGTAAATAAATGTGAGAGGCCAGCCCATAATGTGTGAAAGTGTGGTCAGCTCATAATGGTATGTCCATATTTAACTTGTCAGAAGATGCCAAAATGTTTCCCAGAGTAGTTGTACTGTTTTACAACCCCAGAAACGGTGTTCAGACATTGAAATTGCTCCACATCCTCACCCAAGCTTCATGCGCTCAAATATTTTATATTTATTCCATTAAATATTGGTATAACTGTGGTGTAATTTACATTTTCCTAAAGCATAAAGACATCAAGTATTTTCACATGCTTATTTGCCACTCATTGTTGATCATTTTTCTCTTTTATTTCTGTGATACTGAGGATTAAACTCAGGGCTTCTCATATTCTATTTAAGCATTGTACCACCAAGTTATACCTCCATCCCATCGTAAAGTATCTTTTTAAAGCTTTAACCCAATTTTAACTGAGGTACTTTGAGTTTCAAGATTTTCACATAAATTTGAATTATGAATATAATTATTTTGTCACATATATGATTTGGAAATATTTTATCCAATCTTAATGTTATCTTTCCAATTTTTTACAATTGACATACAAAGGAAAAGTTACATTTTGGTAAGGTTCTTTTTTATTTTTATGAATCATAATTACAGGATCAAAATTGAGACTTCATTGTCTGACCCAATAATTCAAGTCTCATTTTGCCACACTTGTGAAGCAAAAATCTTTCTGATTGTCTATTTGGAATGGATATGAAGTTTTTTTTAAATTATCATTGTGGTTCATATAAAAAAAAAGAATAATCCTTCACTCTGAGCTTTGGGCTCTCTTTTCTAATCCATTGATTCTGCATTTGACTTTTCATGAGTAACACATTGTTGAAATTACCATAACTTTATAGGTCTTAAAATTGGGTAGTAGATTATTCAGCTGTTCCACTTTTACAGGAAACTTTAAAAATTAGAATTACTTTGCTTTTCATTTAAACATTAATGTCAATTTTCCTACAAAAATATCCTGCTGTTATTTTAATTAGAATTGTGTAGAGTCTTATTCTCAAATGTGTAAAGTAATAATGTTTTCCTCTGGATCAAGTATACAACCACATGAACACAGTATGGGTTTCTAGTTTTCAGTCCTTCCTTGTGTAGCTAACTTATTATAAAGTATGGCATTCAAAGCCCACACAGAAATTGTGTTTGATTAGTGCCTAAATTTGGTTTTGATTTTACTACACACAATTTTCTTTTTATAATTTTGTTTTCAATTGAGTTTGTCATATATAAAACATATGGTTTGTATGTTTTTTCCTTAAATTTTTGTTGTGTTGCAATCAATAAATAGTTCTAGCAATGATTCTGTAAATTCTTTCTATTTTAAATTTACACAATTATGTTTTCCCATTCCTGTACACTGGGAAAAATTTATTTTCTCTTTTCTGACTGTATACCTTTAATTTCTTTTGCCTTGTCTATACCATGTTTTTTTTTTTTTCTAATAAATGATTGAATACAAATGCCAGTTAGGGACCTCCTTGCCTATCTAACCTTATAGTCAAATTTTATTTCTTTACCCTTATTATATATAAATTTCAAGAGATATATTTTATGAAGTTAGAAGGTCTCCTTTAGTTTATAATTTTCTGTCTTGAATATATATTGAAATTTTTCAAAATGGTTTTTTAAATTTACTTCTTGCTATCACATGACTTTTCTGCTTTACATTGTTGATTAATTAGGATATAGTCTTTGGTTTTTCAGTATTGTATCTATCTTCCATTCATTGTTTTTAAAAACCACTTGGTGGTAGCATTTCATTGTTTTTATATTTTGGTGGATTTTATTTTTCATTATGGTGTTTAAAATACTTTTCCTATTATCATGAGATACAGGTTTCTGGGTTTGTTTATTGTACTATCTTTGCTGGTTAAATCACCAGTGTCTTGGTTACTTTTCTTTCATTGATGATACAAAATATCCAACACTCAAAATTAGGGAAGGAAAAGTTTATTTCTTACAGTTTGGAGGTTTCAGTTCATATCCAGCTGGCTCCAAAGCAGGATGACATGGCTGAAGGGGCAGCTGTTCATGGCAGCTCGCAAGTGGCAAGAGCAAAACAGGGCAGAAGAGTGGCAAAAGAGAGAGAGAACATGCCTTTTTCTCTCCCTTATTTAGTATGCAGGCTCCACCCCTGGATGGGTGCAGCACTCACACCAATAATCCCAGCACTAATCTCAGCACTGAACCCAGCACTAGGCAATGAATCAATCACAAATGCCAGATTCAGCTGCTTCCATGACTACATGAGGCTTGTAGGAGGCCACCTATATATAAACCGTAACAGCTAGTATCAAATGGGCCTCTTAAAAGGAATAGAGAAATGCTCTTTCCTCATATTTAGATTTTTGGTTTTTGGTTTTTTCATTTTTTTGAGACAAGGTGTTGCTTTGTAGTGAAGACTGGTCTTAAACTCTCTATGTAGCCCAGTCTGGCATCAAACTCACCTTGATCCTCATGCCTCAGCTTCCATAATGCTGGAATTATAGGTATGTACCATCACACCTAGCATCCTCATATTTTAGGAGAGATTGTATAGGAATTTTTTTTTGTCCTTCAATGGTTAATAAAACTCATTAAATAAACTACCTGAATTCTTCTGTTTACTTTCAGGAGGCTTTTAATTTCTCACTATATATCTCTTTAATAGCTTTAGTATTATTTCTGTTATCTGTTTAATCTGAATATTCTTTGGTAATTTCTTTTTTTTTTTTAGATAATGGTCCATTTAACATTGCTGAAATAATATGCATAGTTTTTTCTATAACATTTTATCTTGAATCTTTTAATGTCTATGGATTCCATGCTGAAATCTGTCAGTCTTGTTATTGGCAGTCTGTCTTTTCCATCAGTATTTGATCCAAATCTTATGAAGTTCTTCAGTGAGGTGAATTCACATACAATCTTGTCATGTGTTGTGTTAAGTTAGCTTTTTCATCGTTATGTAATGGTCCCCATTGCATCTTAAAATTTTGTGTGCTGTAAGTAGACTCTGTCAGCTATTAATGCTTTTTTGTTAATGTTTAAATGTTTTGCTTATGTTTAATGTAGTGTTTAATATTGTAAGTGTTTTGTTAATGTTTAAATCAATCTATATGTCTTCCCTTTTACTGTATTTATTACATTGTAGTGACTTTCTTATAGACACCACATTATATAATTGGGCTATATTTTATTCTCTGTAAGACTAAATGCAGACTTCTTGGTTTATGTAGTAAATATTAGTTTCCTTCTCAAAAGTTTTTTCACTGTTTCTAAATTCTTAAAGTGTTGGTTCTGTTCAGGGTAAAATCTGTGTATGCCCAGCTCAGGGCTTAGTTCAATATTTCACAAATAGCTTTATTTGTTTGCTTTTGTCAACTCTGTTGCTCTATAATCTCTTTCACATATTCTTAGTCCTTGGGTCACCACTTTTCAGACTTCTCATCAGAAACCCTGTAGTTTACTTACCATTCTGTGAAAACTATGCTGAAATACAGTTCCAAATGATCAGAGGAATGAAGAGAAAACAATAGTATTTTGCTCTAGGGTCCACAATTTATGTGATCAATGGTGAATGGTCGCTCAGAAAATTTGGCTGTCCCCTGCTGTTATTGTCACTGCCAGAACATTACTTTCTTGATTTTGAATGCAAACATGGGACTTCCCTTTGACCTTTCATAAGCAAAACTAATGACTATTTCTAGATTTTTGCCTGTCTTCAATTGAGACAATGATTTTCTGAGTAAAAACTGATAGTTTGTCTTGTGGTCCTTCAATTCTTACATTTTCTAGGATGATATTTCTGATGTTATTTATATTTTAGTGTCCTCAAATAGATATTGCTTGATGTTTTCAATTTTTATTTATAAATAAAGTGAAGTAGGAGGATATAATGAAAGTTGTCCAATTTTTCCAGAACTGAAACTATGATATTTGTAGACTTGTGAACATGTAAGATTTTCTTTTTTGACTTTAAGGGTTTATAAAGATAGTAGCTGTTCACTTTTCACTGATATTCAATTTTTCAATTCCATGCATCACTGAAAATTTTGCTCAGACTTTTGGATGAATGCAAGCTACTTATTTGACAATACTTATCTAAACTAGTTAAGGGGCAAAAGTAAGATTTATATGACTAAAAATAAATATTATAATTCTTCTTTCTCTCTAGTAACCAGGCACAGGCAGAAATAAAATTGGTCTTGCAAATGTTGTTATTTAAAAATTTTACGATAATAGCTTCCTAAAGTTAGAAGCTACTGGATCATCTTAGGATTTCCTCTAATTGCTGAGATACAATACTACAGTGACTAGTTTTGTTTTGTTTTGTTTAACTAAACTAGGCCTTACTCCCTTCCTCTGTATCTATCAGAGTCCAATTTTAACTTCATTCCTGTTGTATTAAAAAAATAAAATAAAATAAGGTGCCTCTACCTACAGGTCCCTAGTTTGATTTCTTCAGAGCAAGCTTGGACCATTAGTTCAAAAACTAATCACGCTTAAGGTCAAATTTTACAGATCCATTCATTTTAAATTTAGCCCAAGTAAGCATATTTTATATTTTTATTCACATTTCAAATCTGCTTATGTTGCACATTCCACAAAACGTAATTCTGCTAGCCATAGATGAGAGAAATGTTACTGCCTGTACAAGACGCCAGCCCTGCAGCTATCCTACAGAGTTTTGAGAGACTGTCTAATCAGTCCTGAGATCCTCAAATGTATTGAACCTTCTAACAGATTCCTTTCTCTAGAATTTGTCATAAGGGGTAATTTTTAACTCTTAAGGAGTAAGTTCTGAATCTTATACTTTTACATTATATCTGAATTCACGTTTACATTGTATTTATCTGAAGTTTTGTCTGATTTCTCCTTAAAGATAATTTGAAATATCAAATTGTGCCAATTTACCCTACTAATTTTACACAAGTGAAATTATGGTGAACAGGTAAAATTTTACTCATGTATGTCATATAGATAGATAGAATATAGATATAGCTGTATTGTAGATATATTTTTTTCCGTATGACACTGAAAATGAGAAGTTTTAAATATCTATCAGAATTTCATTTATTTATTTTGTTAATTTACTGGTAATAATAAGTGTGCCTAGTTGCAAAAAAAAATGATGCTTACAAAACAAAAACAATAGTGAAGTGGAGGAGTATGTCTGAGTTACTTTCCCATTGCTGGAACAAAGTACCTATTACAAACAATTTAAAGGAAAAAAGATTTATTTTAGTTCACAATTTGTAGAAGTTTCTGTCCATAGTTAGCTGACTCTAACTAAGGGCAACATGGCAGATGTGCTTGGCAGAGCAGAAACAGTCCACGGCATGCAAAGCAGGAGGTAGCAACCTTTCTTCTGCTTTCCCATTTTTTTCCTCCCAGGCTACAAGCCTGTTGATTGATACCATTCCCATGGAGCTGGATATTCTGTCTTCAATAAATTCATTCAGTCACACTCAAAACTGTGCTAAACCAATCAGTGAACTACTTCAGTGTCACACATCTGTGATCCAGTTTTCCCCAAATCCTCACTTATAACTACATAAAGCTTTGGAGAAACATCTTGATATAAGTCATAACAGAGTAGATTTTCTTTCTATGTTCTTGATAAATTATTTAATGTGTGGCTTCACAGAAGATAGGTGAATATTCAGACTTGCCACTACATTTAACCATTGCAATTATTCTTGAAACAGAGAAAAATATTTTTTCATATAAGGTTATTATTGAACTTTTCTTCCATTAGTACAGTGTAATAACTGACATTTGCAGATAAAAATCCATGTGTGCAGAGATATATAATTAGGAAACAAGGACCCCTATGGTGTTGAGAACCTCAGAGTTTCTCTACACATATTTTGACATCTTCTGCTGTACAATATTGTGAGTCATAGCATATACTCTGAAAAAGCATAAAACCAGAGATGCTTTTGGAGAAAATATATTTGAAGATATTTTCAATGAACTTTAAGCTTCTGTTTTCTCTCTTATATACCTACTTGCTGACATGGGGTATCTTTCATATTAACTTTGGCCTTCTACTCGTTACTTTTTACTATAGAAACCAGAAGAAATTTGAAGTTGCATTTTACATACTTGCAAATATAAGGTTTCACTTGACTTTTTAAAAATAAATTTTTTTGTATTACAATACCTATAGCCATTCTCTGTTGAATTATCTTTAGCAAATTTTCTGAAATTTGTTCATTTTATTTTTATTGTTTTGTGTATTTATTTTTTGGTTATAAAAATAATTTGCTGTTATTGTGAAAAGCAACATAATGAGGACTATGGTTGTAGCTCAGTAGTAAAACACTTCTCTAGCATTGTGTAGTTCTAGTTTTGATCTCCAGCACCACCAAAAATAAATAAATAAAGGGCATAATACATATCTACTGAAGTTAATTTGAAATGATAGTCTTTTTAGCCAATATGGTATATTTAATTACTTTTTTTATTTATATACCTCACTGCTTGGTAAATACAATTGCATATAGTTGATTAATGTCTTATCATTAATATTGTAATTTACATATATTTATATATAATACAGCCATATTTGGTCAGGTGACTTAAGCCATGTATAATAGTATATTTAAAGGAGTGGAATACTGTGCACTTTGAACAAGAGTAAGGAAATTCTCTACATTTGGCATAAGTATATATCATACATATATTTTTTGTTTGGAAAAAATAGTAAAGAAAAAGACATTTTGAAAATGCAAGAAGAAAGCAGCACAATGTGAATTAATATTTGCTTAAAAATATAAATGATCAGTAAAAGTTACTAAAGAGGAAAGGAGAAACATCAAAATCTCAGTGTCTAACTTTTTATTTCACTTTATTTTGAGCCCATGAATGTGATGTATTTTAAAAGTCAATTAAAAGAACAGAAAAATCTTACTCATTTGGTGAAAGAAAAATTATGAAATACAGAAAAATCAGTTGCTATTTTCTCCTTGTTTTTATATTTATTGTTTACAAAATGCTAAACTAATTTGATGAAATTGTTGACTCCTGTTATGGTAGGATTCATGAAGACTGGAATGTCTTTTATCCCTGTACTTGGCGAGTCTGAACCAGGATTGCCGACAGTTCAAGGCCATCCTGGCTACCTCAGGAGTTCAAGGCCAGCCTGAACTGCAGTGAGACCCAGTCTCAATAAATAACTAAATAAATAAATAATAATGCTGATGCAATATTTTCCTTAAATTCCCTTTTTAAACAAACATAATGGACAAACATTTACTGTCTTCTAATGTGACAGTATCAAGCAAAACTTACTATTTTCTTAACTTGGTAATTTATACATGGAAAATGTCTCTGTATTCATCACCAGTTTTTAATCAAGTACATATGCAAATGTTGATTAGGTTTTGTAGCATAATGGTCATACTACAAAATTGTGACAACTCCTCTATATTTATTTAAAAAGGGCTGATCATGTATGCTTAGTTTTTTACAACTAGTGAGCTTGGTTACGTTCAAAATGAAATTAAATGATTAACTAACTTTCTTTATGTTGTGATTTTATACTTTGTATGTGTTGTTTTATTTGCTTTGAGTCCCAAAGAAGTATTTTGTTAAATCCTAGTTTGTATTGACTATTTTTATAAGTGAGAAATGGAAAATAGAGTCAATTACAGTTAACTACAGTCAACATTAATGGACCTGAGAAGTGTGATATACAATATTATAGTATAATG
>RJWT010056670.1:0-10002 GCA_004365215.1 Cuniculus paca
TGGGCAAGACAAGTAATTAAACAGAGAGGGAAAACAAGGGAACCAAGAACAGGAAAATAAAATGACAAGGATACATCCATACATATCACTTATAGCTATCAATGTCAATGATCTCAAATCACCAATCAAAAGAAACAAACTGGCAGCATAGATCAAGAGGCAAGATCCAACAATTTGCTGTATGCAAGAAACATTTAATTCACAAAAAAATTCATAGACTGAAGGTCAAAGGATGGAAAACAATATTCCATGAGACAGAAACCTGGAAAAATGCAGTAGTAGCTATTCTATTTGCAGACAAAGTGAATTTCAAGCCAAGACTGATTAAGAGAGACAAAGAAGGTCACTACATCCTTGTAAAGGGAACAATACAAGAGGAAGACATAACAATCATAATTATATATGCACACCCAACTATATAAAACAAATATTAGTGAACGTAAAAATTGAAATAAGCACTAATACTTAACTGGGCCTGGTGGTACATGTCTGTAATTCCAGCACTCAGGAAGCTAAAGCAAGAAAATATCTGCAAGTCTGAGGCCTGCCTGGGCTACAAAGTGAGTTCAATTCCAGGGTGAACTGCATAGTGAAACTGTGTCTCAAAAAGACCAAAAAAAAAAAAAAAAGCACACTAATACAATTGTAATGGGGGACCTCAATACACCACTGTCACAAAAAGACACATCAATTAGACAAAAAGTTAACATTGAAATATTAGAACTGAACTAAACGTTTGAATAATTGGACTTAGTAGATGTCTACAGAGTATTCCACCCCACAACATCAGAATACATATTCTTCTCAGCTGCGCATGGCACACTCTCCAAAACAGACCACATCCTAGCTCATAGAACATGTTCAAATTAATGCAAAAGAACTGAAATGATCCCATGCATATTATCAGACAATGAAATGAAATTTCATTTAGTGCAATGAAATTGGAAATCGATGGCCAAAAAAAAAAAAACCCTACAAAAACTTCATAAACGCCGGGCATGGTGGCTCACGCCTGTAATGCCAGCACTCGGGAGGCTGAGACAGGTAGATCGTTGTGAGTTCGAGACCAGCCTGGGCTACAAAGTGAGTTCAAGGCCAGCCTGAACGGCATAGTGAGACCCTGTCTCAAAAACAGGGCTGGGGATGTAGCTCAGCGGTCTAAGTGCCTGCCCGGCAAGCGAAAGGTCATGAGTTCAATCCCCGGTGCCGGAAAAAAAAAAACAAACTTCATAAACATATGGAAATTAAATAACACCCTTCAGTTATAACTGAAATTAAATAACACCCTTCTGAACAACCAATGGGTCATAGATGAAATTAAAGAAGAAATGAGATAGTTTCTATAATTAAATGGTGATGTCAGTATAGCGTACCAAAACGTATGGGATGCAATGAATGCAGTCCTACAATGAAAATTTATAGCAGTGAATTCTCATATCAGAAAAGCAGAGTGTGCTCAAATAAACAATCTAATGTTGAACTTTAAACTTCTAGATAAAGAAGGTCAAATAGAGCCCAGAGCTCATACAAGGGAGGAAAGTATAAAGATCAGAGCAGAAATCAATGCAAAGGAGACTAAGAAAACAATACAAAGAATCAAGGAATCAAAGAGCTGCTTCTTTGAAAGATTAAATAAAATTGGTGAACCCTTAGCCAACATTATCCAAAAAAAGAAAGAAAAAACTCAAATTCACATAATTCGGAATTAAAAGGGTAAATCATAATGAATCCTAGAGAAGTTCAGAATATCATCAATACCTACTTTGAGAACCTTAATTCTAATAAGATGGAAAACACAGAAGAGCTGGACAGATTTCTACACATATATGAATTATCAAACTTGAATCAACAAAACATAAAAATTCTGACTAACCCAATATCAGTCAGTGAAATTGAAAATGTGATTTAAACTTACTAACCAAGAAAAGCCCAGGTACTCAAAGATTCACTGCTGAATTCTATAAGAAATATAGAGAAGATTTAATGCCATTACTCTTCAAACTGTTTAATGAAATTGAAAGGCAAGCAATCCCCTCAAAGGCATTCCTGAAAGCTAGTATCACCCTGACACTAAAACCAGAGAAGGATCCAACCAAAAAAGAGAACTACAGGCCAATCTCCCTAATGAACATAAGGAGATTGCAAAAATCCTCAATAAGATACTGGCAAACAGAATGCAGCAAATCATCAAGTAGATTATACACCATGACAAAGTAAGATTCATTTCAGGGACTCAGGGATGATTCAACATATGCAAATCAATAAATGTAATATATAACATTAACAGAGCCAAGCACGAAAACCATATGATAATCTCAATAGATGCAGAAAAAACCCTACAGAAAAATTGGAATAGATGGTCTTTATCTCAATCTGATAAAAGCCATCTACGGCAAACCAACAGCCAGCATCATTACTAAATGCCCAAAAACTCAAAGATTTCACTCTAAAGTTAGGAACAAGACAAGGATGTCACAAACACCACTCTTACTGAATATAGTTCTGGAAACATTTGCCAGTACAATTAGACAAGAGAAAAAAATAAAAAGAATAAGGCTAGGAAAGGAAGAAGTTGAATTATCATCATTTGAAGATGACATAATACTCTACACAGAAGACCACAAAACTTCTCCAAAAGACATCTAGATCTAATAATAAAATTCAGTAGTGCAGCTGGATACAAAATCAACACTCAGAAATCAATAGCTTTCCTGTACACAAATAACAAACTCGCTGAGAGAGAAATTAGGGAAACAACACCTTTCACAATAGCACCCCCCCAAAACAAAACAAAAATATAAAATGCCTTGGAATCGCCTAGTGAAAGAAATAAAAGACCTTTACATTGAAAATTACAGTACTCTGAAAAAAGAGATTGGAGAGGATATCAGAAAATGGAAAGCTATTCCTTATCTCTCATACTCCCTTGGTCTGTCTCTCTCTACATGTACATATAGGCATGCATGTGTGCACAACATAAGCCTTCTCCATTTTATCATTTTCTTATTTATTTTCAGTTTCTTATTCACCTCGTTGCTAATTTAGCCTTCATCCCATAATTAGTACCAAGTGCGTAATCAGCTGAGATAACAAAGCAACATTTACTCCCAATTTGGCCTTGGAGACCTGTAATCTCTTTTGTTGTGAACTTTCAGACCTTAATAAACAGAACCCATGTCCTTGAACACTGAAAAGAATTCCAGATAAAGCTTCACCTGAATGTCTTTGTAATAAAGGTATGTTCCGAATTTTGCCTGTCTCTTTGTGTACATCTTGGCAGAAGAGATTAATGTATAAGTTGCATTTCTTTCACACGCCAACTGGGGGAATATGAAGACAAAACGTTCTAAGAAAAGAATGCAGTTTATCATTGTTCCAAAGATAAGCGCAAGCAATATGGAAACCACTTGTAATACAGTGAGAGATGTTTCTGAAGAACATAATGAAGCCAGTTGAGAGCTTCCTGCTTAAGAAGCAGGTCAGCAGAGCTCCTTCAGTTATAACAGAAGCCCACTCAGCACCATGGCCATGTGGAAAGATGCTGGTCACCATGACAATGGAACCAGAAGCTCAGTACACAAAGACCCAGGATTCAGCAAAAGGGCTGACGCATATCCCTCAGCTGGGGGAGATATTTAGTATTATAGGTTAGAGTACTTTGAATAAGGCATTCTGTATTTCTATTTCTTTTTACTCATTTGTTAGTGGTTGATTGTTAAACAAGTCTGAACTACAAGATTAAGTGCCACAGGCCTAACATGTCTCATGTTCTGAAGACTCTGAGATTCAGTTCTGTTATGGGTTAGACTGTGTTGTCTCCCCCAAAAGAGATATGACAGAGTCCTGACACCGAGTTCCTACAAGGTGGTCTTATTTAGAGGTAAGGTCTTTACAGGAGATGAACTTTAATCCAATATGACTGGTGTACTTATAAAAAGGGGGCATTTTGGACATAAAAATAGACATACATAGAGAGAAACCGATGTGAAGAGATGTGGGCAGAAGCTGCCCATCTGTGAGCCAAAGAAAGAGGTCTGTAAGGGACCTTTGCGTCACAATCCTCATGTTGCACTAACCCTTCACAGCTGTGGTTTGGATTTCCAGACTCCAAAATTGTGAGACAATGTGCTTCTATTGTTTAAACCACTGCAATTGTGATGCTCTGTTACAGCAGCCCTAGGAAAATAATACACATTCTGTTTAAACTTTATCTCTTTAGATTCGTTGGTAACAAACAGAAGAATTTCATAACCACAGTTTATTTCCGTAGAAATTAGGATCAACTCCTGGATCCCCACCAGAGATATTTTTCATTACACCTGTTATGGTTGATACATTGTATCAACTTGAGAGGTTTAGAAGTTTAACTGAGAGACTCAGCAGGGAGCCAGGGTTCTTACTTTGTAAATATCCTCATCCTGTGCAAGAGGAGGGCACAGGGATTTTGTGAGTGCTACACACCCCTGAGTGGGGGGTGTACAATATAAGGGAGAAGAGGCTTGTTTTCCCCTTTTGCTTGCTGCTGCCTTGAAGTGTTGCCCCAGTGCCATGCCACCCTGCCTTGGAGCCAGCTGATTATGGACTGAAATCTCCAGAAAATGTAAGCTAAATAAACCTTTCCTTGCTTCACTTTGGGTGTCAGGTGTTTTATCCCAGCATCAGGAGAAAAATAGCCAAGACAACACCACAGATATCTTTTTCTTTCTCTTTATGGATATGCTGAAATTACACAGGGCACTGGAGTGAGAAGGAAGCATGCTAATTGAACCCCTCATTTATCTGAAAGAGTCTAGATTTCTGTCTTGTTGCTTCTATTTCCTGGCTAAATACATTTAGGAAATTATTTTATTTCTCAGGACTCTAGTTTTTTTGAGACAGGGTCTTGCTGTCTAGTCTAGGTGGCCTTAAACTTACAGTGATTCCCCTGCCTCAGCCTCCTGAGTGATGGAGTTACAGGTGTGTGCCACCATGTCTGCCTTCAGGACTGTAGTTTTCCTCCCTAAAGTAGTGCTATGATCCCTTTCTAAACTTTATTTTGGTTTAAATTAATACATGCTAGTTCTAGTTTCCTTCAGTTCTAGGCACTCCACTGACCAAATTCAACAAGCACACAAAACATTAGTGAGTCTCTGTGGCTCAAACTCCACATCTATCAATGAGGATAATGATAGAATTGACTTCCACTCTGTACAGTATTTGGAAGGGCGTGAGTGAGTACATGAAAAGTGTATAGCACTCAGCTGGATGTGTTGGAGCACCTAGTACCTGCAACTAGTACTGTACCATTCTGGCATCACTTCAGAATTATTAGCTCCCAGTGGGAACAATGACTATCACTTAAAACAACACATCTATCCATCTGAGAATAAAATGCCAACAGGCAAAAGCTAATAATTTAAGCAAAATGTTTATTGCCCTAGATAGTTATAGTCATTACCTACTCATTCAGTCTAGATTTGTTTTCCTCTGCAAGAGACTGAGCCCAGCACCTACTGCCAATTAAGATACACAAGGGAGTCAGCGTCCCCTCTTAGCTGCCTCCAAGTGACTTTTATGCAAAATCACCTTGTACATAATGGGAAAAAGATGTCCCCAATGTAATGGATGGGGCATCAGGGAATTGTTCCTGATTTCTGTAGAAATAGGCTGTGCTCATGACCAAAGTTTCTCCTCAGTTTATAACCAATTTGGCTCTAAAAATAAAGATTAAATAGAACTTAATGTGTCCTGTGAGTTTAAGTGCCAGTATACAGAGCAAGATCCATAAATTATATCTTGAGTTAGATTTTAGGTAATTATCTTTAAAACAAATGTAAACATCATCTGCCAGATGTCAAAAACTTCTAGGTGAAGTATTTTTCTTTTGATTCAATTCTATTAAATACTGTGGCTCCAGAATGTTCACATTGTTATACTAATTCACATAATAAAATTGAAATGGGCAAGATAAAAAGAAATTTTGAATAAAGATGAAATTGGCAAAGAAACTTTCACAACATTAAAGTGTAACTCTTTATTCAGTTACATGGCTTTGAATACATTATTCTAGAAAAAAATTTTTAAAGCCTGCTCACTTTTGTTTCAAAATGGAAATATTAACCAGAATTCTTAGATAACTAACTCAATTTTTTGCTTAGTTTCGTGCATATAAGGACAACTTATATGTAGGTAGTTATCAATACAGTGGGAAATTATTTCCTAAGTAAAGGAAAGTACGCTGCTCACACAGTCATGAACCAGCATCATTGCCAAGGAATGGCAATTCTTCATGGGCAATGTTCTCTGGGTAGCTCTGTCACATGGGGACATCAAAACGGAGGACAGGGGCCATGTTAAAAGATTCTCACATGAGGGAAAGACCCTTGCCCCGCCCCACCCCCAGTTAACCATACTTCCTGTATGGGTCTCTAATGGACACATAGACTTTTATTCTTGCTTAAAGTCTAAAGGCAGCTTCTATGTTTAAGATCTTCCATACATCACTCGGTAACTTCAGCGCAAACTGCTTCCTCATAGAAACTACTCCTCAGGTTACAAAGTACATGAAAACAAGAGGGCGGGAGCCAGGGGGAAATTCCACTCTATAGCTGGTTCACTTGTGTAATTCCAACAATAGTGACATTGATCAGATTTACTCCTATGGGAAAGTTACAGGAGATGGAATTATTGCCCCGAAGTAGAGGCTGACTTCCACATCTCTATTTTGGGAATAAATACTCTTTAAGAAGTCTGTGAGGTGAATGATTAACACACATGGAGAGCCAAACAACCAGTCAGAAGATTTGCAGGTCTGGGGAGTGGAGCTGTAGCATTTCCCTCCTTCTGGCTCATGATAAAGAGGCAGCAGGCCCCTTTGAATCCCACCATGAGGACTTTTCCCATGATGCTCCAGAGTATAACAACTCTGGTTGTCCTGGGGTTTCTACAAATAACCTTAAGAGAAATAATGACTTACTATTTGGCCAGATTGTTCTGTGATTTTTAAACGGCAATTTCATCCTGGCTCAGAATGCATTTTCCAGGGTATTTAATTAAAATGTGGGTAGGGGGGATAAAAAGGCCAGAAAGACTATGTCTTATATAATTTTACTGTCTGAGTTGCCTTATGACATACTTTCTATAACAAAATTTTGTTCTACAAAAGAATGTAAGTTGAGAAACAATATGTGAAAGACAAAGCTGGGTCTATAAAAAATGCAGACACAATGATGCCAACTTAAAAGCAATATTAAAATAAAATTTGAAAATTTAAAGGATCTCCTTGTAGAATTTATAACAAACATCCTCCTATTGGCATGAAAAAGGGCTAAACCTTAAATTTTGGAAACAGAGCTGAAGTAGAAAGTCAGTGCCAGTACGTGCAGTGTATGTGACCTTGGGTGAGTGTTTAATCTCACGAACACCAGTTTTCTCTATCTGTAAAATGGAACTACAAGGGCACCTGCCACCTGGGGCTGTTGAGAGTTTTAAGTGAGATAATGGACATAGGAGAGGATAAATAACTTTAGCCACTATTGTTATTCAAAATATAAGAAATAAGCATATTGGGAATGTTCCTGACTGCTGTAATAGAAATATGAAGTATAACTAACCTTGCGAAAACACACACACACACACACACATCTCCAGTGATGTGGTTTACAATTTATCATCAGCAAATCCAGATGCCTCTGCAGGACAACATAGATGAGTCCTTTAAGGCCAAGTGAAGGACTCTAGAAAAGACTCATCCGAAGTAATAAATAAGGACTCATTCGTGGACTAATATTGGAAAGGGAGAAGATATTGTAAGAACCATATCATGTCTGCCACTAAGATATTTTACCAGCTTCTAGGAGTCTTTAGCCAAAAGCATGGTGTGTAAATAAAAATAACAGAAACAGAAGGGATTCACTAAAATCTACCTGGGTAGTAAGAGTATGAATGTTAGGAGTAAAGTGGTATCTCTGTTCCAGGAGCCTTGGCAATGATGACTGCCTGGAGTCCTGGAAGATGGAGATAGCCCTCCTGAGAAATCAGCTCACTGTAGGTTAATAACTTTGAGACGGATCCTTTGGGCAGTCACAGCTGCAGCGTGGGCATGATCAATGGGGACTGATGAGGGAGGGTGTGGAGGGCACCAGCACCACAACTGTCATCATTGGTGGCCGCGGAACCAAAGGATGTCTCTAAGGGACCCAGAGGAAGAGATAAGGAAATAATGACTGGCATCTGGCAAGAAGAGGACTAACTGAGCAAAGGTAAAATTGCCCTGGGGATGCAGAGTTCTCTGTAGCGATTTTTGCAATGAACCCTAGAAGACGGACTCTGTAAGAGGTTAGAGCAGAAACCTTCAGTGAAAATCAGGTTAAGTTTTAGCATGTTGCAAGGTCCTTTTTCTATCTTGTAGGCAGGTCTACAAGGGACAATACAGCTCCTTTTATGGCCAGGGGGGCATTCATGGTGAGTGGAAAGCCTTTGGAAGGTAGAATGTGGTTCAAGATCTATTTCTACAGGTCTCCAACCTGTGTAACCTCAGTCAGCCCAATCTCTTGAGCCTCAGTTTCCTAAACAAAAGCTCCCGCTGAAGTAGAAGATTACTCTAAGAATTCATATGAAACAATGCTTATTTTTCAGGGAATAAAATATTGTCTTAAACATTGTTTTAAAAGTGAAAGTAATTTCTCCTTTATCTTTTATAATCTCACCTCTGTCTATACCAGATTATTCAAGCCCATGTCTCAATACATATGTTGTACTTCTGAGAACTGATTACAGCTGGAAACATTTATTTTTTTATAAGAGGCAAACACTTCTAATTTTAAAGATTTTCATAGTGAAACTTTCACTTAAGGCTATAAGTTTGCGGTCTTTACCTGATATAGCGTCCTTTGAAAGGAATGAAAGCATATATTTTAATTTCACTTTTGCATGTGGAAATAAAACTGCAATAAAACTCCAAAATAAATGAAATAATATAAAAGATTTCAATATCGCCAACTGAATAGTCTGACATTTAAAATGGAACCACCAAAAACCTTTTATTTAAATATATAAGCCAAATTTTTATAACTTATTTTTGAAGTTATGTCTAATTTATAATTTTGCAAAAATATTAACTAAAATAAAGCTTAGCCTTCAAATAATTTATTAAAATTATTAATAAAACTTCATTTAGAACAAAATAGACATTTGAGTGTGGTTGTTTCTTTTCTCTCTTCCTTAATTGGTGTGAATCCTATTACCTCTGTTTAAATATTTCCTTGTCACATCTATCTGGTCTCCATTTTGACCGGCCAAGCTTTGTCCCTATTCATTATTTCATGCTTGGGTGTTGTAACAATATACTATTGGCCAGATTTCCTCCAGGACCTCTCCTTCTTTTACATTATAATCTCCAAGAGAATAGAATGTTGTTCTCTGCTAGCTCCAAGCATTGGATCAGAGGCGCTTTTGTTTCAAACAATCTTTTCAAGGATATTTGTGTAGCAAACATCCTTGCAAGACTGAAATGGTACTTTCTTTCACAGTAGAAGTACACAGGATCATTGCCTATTATAAAACATTTAGGTTCTCTAAACTTGGGGTTCTTTCCTGTAACTCAATCAATTGCATATGCCAGTGTCACCTGGCCCTAGTCACATTACCCTATGGAAATGCACTTTAAGAAATGACTATAAATACTGATAGTCTAGCTACTGCCGTAGCAGTAGTTAGTCCTCCTTTGACCAAGGAGTCTCATGACTTTTGCCAAGCACTTATGAAATTGTGGTACGTTAATTTGTTAGCATACAAGTTTGCTAACCCATCACAATCCTTGATGATGTTCAACATAATTGCCATTACAGACATGTGAATTAAAACTGAATTATCTATCATTATATATCTGTTAAAATGACTAACTTTAAAAAAAAATAATTGAACAAAGTTATAGTCATTGTGCTAAGCTGCTCCACCCTGTGGAAAACCATGTTGCAGCTCACAGCCATGCTGGAAAACATCACCAACCTCCAGCCCCTGGGC
>RJWT010056671.1:0-10009 GCA_004365215.1 Cuniculus paca
CCCATCCACCCACCCACCACCCACCAATCCACCATCCACTCATCCACCCACTACTCATCCATCCACTTACCTATCCACCATCCACCCATCCACCCATCCACCCATCCACCATCCACTATCCACCCATCCACCATCCACCATTCACCCATCTACCACCCACCATCCACCATCTACCAGCTCCCCACCCACCAGTCTACCCATCTAAATGCCTTTATGGAGCCCACATAGCTACTTTTCTATGGAGAAAGCAGGCCTGGGTTGTTTCTCTGCTTCACCAGTCTTTCTCACCATGGCTCACCTGTGTTTCAGGTATGTCCACCGCTTCCACTGGACATCAGAGCCCCTCTGTCACAGCAGTGTGGGCTGTGCTGGAGTGTCTCCTACCACTCAGCCTCCATGAACCCCAGCACCTCCCCACCTGCTCTGGCTGCTTCTGTTCCTCACCCAGAGCCTTGCTGAGCTTGGTCCCCCAGGTTTTTCAGGAGTAGGGAATTTATGCACACCTGGGAGGTGCTGGGAGCTGAGTCCCACCTGTGGACATGGCCCACAGTGGCTGCAGACTGTTTTCACCATGTGCAGTGTGGTGCACGTGTAAAGTGTGACCTGCTGCACTTGACGCTGCAACAACAGCCTGGGAGACAGCTTTGCTCCGACCACGTGAAATGTGCCCTGGCATTCTGTGCTAATGAATCTGTTAAAATGCCACTGCTGCCTGCTGTGTGGGAGCCACAGGCTGCTCAGTGCTCTGGAAGGAAACTTGGACCTCGGCTCCAAGATGGCCTGTGCCCTCCCAGGGGCTGTGCTGCTCTGTGGCCAGCAAGGCCCAAGGGCTGCAAGCAGGGAAGAAGCCTGGGCGGAGCAGGTGGGCAGCCGGGAGGAAGGAAGCACAGTCCCCAGGACCTGAGGCTGGGCTGGACCGGAACCCGCAGGGGACACAGCTGCCCAGAGGGACCGAGGGTGGGCACGTGCTGTCCCTCTCGTGCCAGGGCGCATTTGGCCTGCAGAAGGAGGAGGCAGCCACTAGTGGGGTCAGGTCCCTTCTCCACTGGGTCTGTAGCCTAGGCAGGAGCCCTAAGCTGGCTGTGGTCAGTGTGTGGCCTCCATGGGGACCGGGGACACCTCAGGAAAAGTCCCCATGGGGCACGGCACCTGCTGGTTCTGGTCCAGGGCCAGATGCTGGTTCTATCTCTGGTGCAAAGAGCTTCAGTCAGCGGCGATCACTGCTGAGAAAATCCATGGGACCTGAGGTTGTCTGTTACTATCTCAGGGGCCAGGAGTCTGACAGAGAGGTGGCCTCCATCCCCTCTTTGTCGCACCCTGGGGCAGCTGGGAGCCTCGACCTCCCCAAACCTCACCCAACTGCCACATTCTGTGTAAGACACTGTGTGAATTTCTCATCACCATAAACTCCCAAAGAAAGAGATTGTTTACTCTCAGCTAAATCAGAATCTTTATCCCTATCCCTTCTCTCACTTGCCGAGTCCAAATGGAGAATTTCAGGTGCTGAGAAATCTACCAGGCATTTCTCTATTTCCTCGTGAGTTGCCTGCTCAATTAGGTGCTCTGATCAAGGTGGGTTTACAGATGTTTCTCTGCAGCTCCAGTGGGCCACTGGTTCTGTAACTGTCCGCAGGGCACGCCTGGGAGCAGCCTGCTCACAATGATATATTTGATATGCAAATGACAAGGCGTAAAATGGAGCTGGAGATGGCAAAGAGCCAGGAGAGAAGGGACGCTTGCAATCAGTCAGGCGCCCAGAGGAGGGAGGCTGGCAGGGGCTGTGGGCTCTAGAGCACATGGGGAAGTTTGGGGCCAGGCCTCCCTGAGGGCTCCCCACAACAGGCGGCAAAAAGGACGGATCCTCCGTGCCTGCTCCCCACCCTGCGGGTCTCCAGGCAGCAATGGCTGAAAGGTTTCTGTCCTAAAAGATTCTGCTGGACATTACAGCAGCACTGTAGCTGGACCACCAGCCCCTCCCTCCCTGATTACAGGTTCCTCCTAATTACCAGAATTCCCACGTCACCAGTGCCCACCCCCAAGTGCCATCCCCTCTCATTTGGAATACTTTAAAAGCCCAGTGGAGGCTGCACCTCGGGAGGGGAAATTCGTTAAGCCACCTAGGCAGAACGTTTTTCCCTCTGCGTCCTCAACCCTTCCCCCAATCAATTCTTCCCTTGGATAAAGCCTGCTTTTCCACTGCGCCGAGTACTCTAACTTCTGTTTCTCTGCGCCACTCTTGAAAAAACCTAACAATGGCCAAGTATTGCAGAAGTGCACCCGGCCTCCAAGTCCTCTGCTGAGACAGGGTCTGGCCCACGGCGTTCTACTGACTCTCTGAGGCTGGAGCTGCTGGCCACTCTGGTGCCCACGCTCAGGCTTCAGGTCTGTCAGTGGGTGGGGTCCACAAGGGCAGCAGTTGCACCGTGCGTGCCAGAGTTGCTGCCTCTAGGAGGAGCCAGCAGCTTCGGTGCTCAGCTGACTAGCCAGACCTCAGCCCTGACCCATCAACCCCATCACTGGGGTGGCAGCCTGGGCTCAAGGCTGAGAGGGGGCTGGTGGGTGTGTGATGCCCAAGATGGGGATGCAGGAGTGGACACCCCAGCAAGCACCATCCAGACCAGACCCTCAGCCCTATGCTCCCCCAGGGTTGGCCCCAGGCACTGACTGTGTCTCCACAGAGTGCCAGGGCTGCTGTCAGGCCCAACAGGTCACTCAGCAGTTTGTGGGGAATTTGGGTTCTGCCCACTCTGAGCTCAATTTAAGTGGGCGTGGTGGTCTCCCTGATGCATGGTCATGGGCAAAATGATGAGGCTCCTCATGGCCTCAGAGGGGAGGGCGCACCTGACCCTTAGACCCTCTGTCCCAGAAAGCAAGATGTAGCCCCTCGACACCCACCTCCTCCTCCACCCTTGGCCACCCTTGCAGTGGTCCCTCAGCTTCCTGCCTGCTGATGCTGGGTGTGGACCAGGCCTGTGGGCCGCTACTGGTCCTGGGCAGAGGATGAGGACCCAGCTGTTCTTGAACCAGAGGTGGCAGATGAAGAGGCTGCAGCACCTGCTCATTGCGGCCCACCTTGGGGGAGTGTGGGGCTGAGGATCTGGTCTGGACGGTGCTTGCTGGGGTGCCTGCTCCTGCATCCTCATCCTGGGCACTGCACACCCACCAGCCCCTTCTTGGCCCTGAGCCCAGGCCAGTGATGGTGTTGATGGGTCAGGGCTGAGGTCGGACAAGGTCGGCCAAGCCCTGGAGCTCCTGGCTCCTCCTAGAGGCCTCTTCCTTCCCGGGTGGAAAATACCACCGTCTTCTGGCACAGGGTAGGCCGCCACCCCTCACGGGCACGAGTGTCCTGGTGGCCAGCAGCCCCTGCAAACATGGGACCCTGGAGATAACGGGTTCCATGCAGGAAATGTGGCAGGCAGGTGTGGCTAGAAGGTTCCAGGCCAGCAGCACAGGCACCAACAGCTGGAAGGACAGAGCCCAACTGACAACAGCAGGGAGAGGCCATGATCCACTGCCAAGCAGGATTGTGTCCAGCCGCCCTGGCACTCCAGCCCCGGAACACAGGCCTAGGTGCCACACAAGCCACAGGACCACAGGTCACTTACAATCGAGGCTGTATTTATCGTCACTAACTGACACGAGAACAGAATGTTGAAATAACCGGAGGCCGAGATTGGAAACAGGGCTGTGAGTAAGAGTGGAACGCGGTTGGGAGGTTAGCTCAGCGGCCACAAGCGCCTGCCTGGCAAGCGCAAGGTGGTGAGTTAGAGCCCCAGCACCAAAAAACCCCCCAAGAAACGAGTGGAAGACAGCACATGGCAAGTGGGTAGGAAGCCAGAGGCCCAGTGAGGGCACACAGGCGCTCACTTGCCTGGGCATGACAGCAAAGCCAAAAGCAGCACATGCTTGTAGTCCCAGCACTGGGAAGGCTGAGGCAGGCAGATGGAAAGTTTGAGGCCAGCTTGGGCAACTTAGGGAGGCCCTGTCTCAAGATTAAAGAACAAAGCTGTGGATGTAGCTCCATGGTAGTTTTCCTGAGCTCCATCCCTAGAACCAAAATAAAAAACCCAAATGGAATTGGGCAGAGGTGCAGAAGGGGGACATGACTAGGACAGATGTGTAGAGGACAGGAAAGTACACGTGTCGCGTCTGCTGTGACAGCCTTTACGCTGCTGAGTGTCCACCATTCTGCTTGTCTGGCGTAGAAACTCCTAGAGACTGCACGATCGGCACAAGGAACACAGTTTGCCCTTGCAGCTGGCCAGTCCAGAAGCCCCCGTGAGCCTGCCGCAGCAGAAGCCACTGCGGGGAGGACCTAGGTGAGGGCGGTGGGGCGGTCACAAGCACCTGTCCCCAGACAGCCAGTCTGTCCCTGCTGTGCTCGCACAGTTGAAAGAGGCTGCTGCTGTTGCACGTGGAGCTAATGGCGGGGCGTTCGTGACCATATCAAACACACAGCCAGAAGGTTTCTGGGAGCTTTTTATAAACACATCCCAGGTTGAGAATTTAATAACGTCTCATATTAACAGTATTTACACTTTCATTTTTTGAAAACAAACCCAAAAAATCCTCTTACACTTCTGCATAATAGAATAAGGCAAAAACCAAAGCTTTGTACATTATTAATTGTTATTTTAATATAGATCTGTGACTGCGGTTCCAAGGACCGAGGGAGGGCAGAGCCGGGCCTAGTGGCCTCACAGTGCGTGGACGGAAAGGCCGTCCGTCTTCTCTCCATAAATAAGACGAGACCTGGGGCTGGAAAGGGGGCCGAGTCCAGTAAATCCCAAACCCCAACTACAAATTATTTTTTGGTTAAATGTCTGAAGAGCACAAAATTAAGAAAAGTACAAAACCATTAAAAACGCTCCTCACCTGTGGGGAAAAGTACACAGTAGGGGTTTCCGGTGCCCGTCTCCAGCCCGGCGTGCCTGCAGCCGAGTCTGCTGCGGCGCTACCGGGCCTCCACCTCATGTGGGTTGCGCGCCGGGTACTCACGGGGCTCCCCGGGCGCCAGCGGCGCAGGCCTGGGGCGTGCGGGGACCCCGGGTGCGGCCACCAGTGGGGGCGGCGCATGCAGCGGGAGGTTGTGGTCACGGTCGCGGCCCAGGCCCGCGCCCGAGGTGTCCTCCCCGCGTTCCTCCTTCACCTTCATGGCGGCACCGGGCGCGAGCTCTCGGCCCAGCCTCCCGGGCAGGTGCAGGCTGTCGCCCAGGGCCGCCTGGCTGCAGGGTGATGGTGGGCGTGCAGCCAGCATGGCACCGTCCTCCTGCACCTGCACTGGCGAGCGGCAGTCCTTGACGCGGGACTCTGGTGCACACAGAAGCAAGGCATGCGTCCCTGGGGGCCGAGGCAGGCGTGTCTTCTCCAGAAGGTCCCTATAGGGGCACGGAGGTTGGCATTTGTTCTGCCTGGCCTGTGTCAGGGGACCCTTTGGCACCCTGGGATCCCTTCGTGCCAGGCCCTGTCCTTCAGCACACAGGCAACAACGGCAGCACGGCTTTCCATGTGGAGGAGGCCGACCCGCCACCTTCCTCACCCTCACAGGGAGGTCTGACCACCGGGCAAATGCGCTGTGCCCTCGGGGCATGCTGCCCTGGAAGTCCCCAGGCCTGCAGGGGCAAACCCAGCCAAGTTGGCCCCACCCCAGCGACTGCCACCTGGGCCACATCTGGGCTCACCCTGTGCCGGGCTGTCACCCTAAGGAGGTCCAGTGGGGAGCTGGTGGCTTCAGGCTCTCACAGCCCGTGGGGCACGTGTGCCCCCTTTCCCTCCTCCACCTGGGCCCTCTGTGGCAACAGCAGCTGCTGCCCTGGACAGGCCTGGCCCCCCGCCAGCCAGGCGGGCCAGCATGGGGCCCCTTCCTGGGGTTCCCCTGGCCCGCACACCCCCTCCATCCATCACTCCTAGGGACCCTTCGAGTTCAGGATTCGGGAGAGCAAGTGGAGAGGATGTGGGCTGAGCCCAGGGCCACTGGTGCCTTCCAGCTGTGGGTGAAGGGCACACAGACCAAGGGGAGCCCTGTGCTGCAGAGATGTTGGGGTGCAGGCTCAGCCCCCAGACAGCAGCCTCTTCTGTCTGCTTCCCCGAGCCTCAGGGAGGGGGTGGGGGTGAGGTGTAGAGGGGGAAGGTGGACGGGTGGGGTGGGGACAGAGGGAAGGGGGGCCCTCCAGGACAGGGGGAAGGGACTCGCTTACCGCTCGCACTCCTCTCGGCCTGGCTCCAGCTCCTGGGACTCCCGAGCGTGGCTGCTCAGCGCATCAGTGGGCTTGGGCCACGGGGGTGGCGTGGGGAAGGAGGGTGGTGCCCGGTGCAGCCGGCTCCACGCCTCGTGCGGGCTGGGTAGGCCGTGCAGTGGGGAGCCCTCCTTGGGGGTGAAGATGCTGCCCCCCGGAGCTGGTGAGGGGGCACGGGTCAGCAGCCAGGCCTCCCAAACCCACTGTCCTGGCCCAGGGACCCAGCTGGGGGTCACTCACCCAGTGTGTGGCTGCCCAGCCCTCCGAAGGCATGGCTGCCCAGGCTGCCTAGTCCCCCGAAGGTGCCTGATCTGCTGAAGGGGTCTGCAGAGAGTAGGAGTCGGTCTGCAGTTGGGCAAGGGGCCCCAAACCTTCCTGACTCCAGCTTGCAGGTGCTGACCCGACCTTCCCACCCTTGGGACCCACCTGTCAGGTGAGCAGCAGGCAGGAAGCTGGCATGATGGGCAGAGGGTCCCAACGGGTGCACAGTGGGGTGGGTGGCACCTGGGGGAGGGCAGCCAGGTTAGCAGCGGTCTGAAGAGCTACTGGGCACCCTTCTGCAGCATCCCGGGGAGCCTCTGCCTCCCCCCTTTCACCCGGCTGTGGAGTGAGGGTGTCCAGTGGGGTGAGGCAGAAGACAGTCCTGGATCTGAAGGGTGTATGACATATGGCAGCAGCCACAGCCACCCTGGGGCCCCAGAGAAGAGAAAAGGCCAAGGAAGAGTGAGCCTTGATCAGGGCAGGGCATCCCTGGAGCCATCACCAGCCGTGAGAGCTACCGAGGGCAGGGGCTGGGTCCTGGCCAATACCAGTCTGAGCCTTGGGTGTGGAACACACAGCACCCGCTCAGGAGGGTGACCTCGGCATCTGCCCTGCACCCCAACAACCTTCAGGCCTCCAGAACCAAATATGGAGAACAGCCATGGCACACTGCGCGGAGCAGGCAGGTGGAGGCCGCGTCTAGTGTTGGGGCTGGTCGGGGGTCAGGCTGCTTGTGGGGCACATGGCATCCTAGAAGAGGGGACCCGCAAGGTGGGTTGGGGCAACGTTCAGAACTTCTAGTCTGCACTGAAACCCCCAACAAGATAGCCACCCCACGGAAGCCGCTAGACAGAGAATCACGGTGTACCCAGCAGAGCCTGGCGTCCCTGAGCACGATCCCTTGTCCCCAGGCGCCTGAGGCGCAGGGCTGCCCCTTGGATTGGTTCTGGGAACTCAGGCTCTGGGTTCCAGGTGTCTCCCACCAGGCCCGTGCTGTTCCCAGAGTCACAGCTCCTGCCAGCCACAGACCATGCAGCGGGTCCCTGACTGCTCTGGGGACGACACGGTCCCTCCCAAGGGGCACCCCTGGGGTCTCCATCTGCCTGAGGGACAGCAAGGCTGGCGCGGGGCCCTGTGTGGTTCAGGGCTCTGGAAGGACCTCAGCCAGGCACTCGCGGAGGGCTCAGCACCCGGCTGGCCAGGGCTCACCTGTGCTGGAGAAGAGAGGCCGAGCCAGGTCCCGAGGGTAGTGGGACCCGGAGACCACGCCTGGGGCGGGGAGCCTGCTGGACAGGTCCAGCTTCGCACCCACCTCCAGCTTGTGGGGGTCCAGCTGCAGCTGTGGAGGACAGCATGTGCACATGTGTGGGGGGCTGGCTGCCAGCCCAGCACCCTTCCGTACCCCGCTCCCCCCAGGGCTGGCGGCCGCCCCGTGTGAACATCTCATCTGCACTTCTGCTTCGTGATTTCAGAGCAGCGCATGAGACCGTGCTGCGCCAGGGAGCTTCAGGCTTCCAAGGACAGGATGCAGGACTGTTTCGGAAGCTGAATTTTTTTTTTTTTTGGTACCGGGCATTGAACTCACGACCTCACTCTTGCCAGGCAGAGGCTTACACCACTGAGCTAAATCCTCGGCGCCTGAATTTATTAAAGTGAAGGGAAATGGAGCTGCCTGCCCCTCAGACTTGCTGGTGGGCAGAGTGGTCTGGCTGGGACAGGGACTGGAGCGACCACTCCAGGCTATATGCAGTTCAGCCAGGTCTTTCACCCACTACTGAGCCTGGGCTGGCCTTGAGCTCACAGCAATCCTCCTACCTCAGCCTCCAGAGTGCTGGGATTACAGGCACATACCACCATGCCTAGATTGTTGGGTTTTTTTGCTTTTTGAGACAGGGTTTCATTATGCAGTTCAGGCTGGCCTTGAACTCACTATGCAGTCCAGGCTGGTCTCAAACTTGCAGTGATTCTCCTGCCTCAGCCTCCTCAGTGCTGGGATTACAGAAATGCACCACCATACCCAGCTTGAGACAAGGTCCTGCTATGCCATTCAGGCTGGCTTGAACTCACTGTGTAGTGCAGGTTTGCCTTGAACTCGGTGATCTTCCTGCCTCAGCCTCCTGAGTGCTGGAATTACAGGCGGGCCTAAGGCCCATCCTGCCAGTCACCAAGAGGGAGTGGGTGCTGTGGCTGGAGGTAGGTGGGAGGGCCAGGCGGCCTGTGTGCCTGGGGTCACCTGCCCTGCTCCCTGCTGTGGGTGTGACCAGGCAGAGCCCAGACACTGCAGCCCCACTCTCCATGGAAATCATGCTGCAGCGACAGCCCTACTCCAGCTTCCGACGGAGCACCCTGACTCTGCTGTCTCCTGAGGGCCACCCAGGCACCCGTGTGTCACCCGGGGCTGCCGGGAATTCCATTTCCCCTTCCAAGTGTGCAAGGGGCAAGGGCTTCTGGAACCATGGTGTCACCTGCCACGCAAGGTGTGGGGCCTCCCAGGACCCCCCAACACCCGCGCGAGCACGGAGTGTGAGACCCTGCGTCCACCTCACCTTCACCTTCTGCTGGTGGTGGAGGATCTGCCAGGCGACCTGCACGTGCGCTGCACACCACTTCCCTGGCTTCTGCGCGGGACAAGGAGAGCTGAGAGGCCCTGTCACAGGCACTGGGCCACCAGGGGCGCCTGACCGCACCCACACTCACCCTGGCCGCCGTCCGGTACGGGTCAGTCACCTGTGGGGACAGAGCAGAGGGAGGTGATGGCTGGCTCTGCACGCCAAAGGAGGACAGGACAGCATGCACACGGATGCTGCCCACAGGAAGGGCTGAGAGGCGCCGACACCTACCCTGGGGGCTTTCTGCAGGAGGGCGTGGATGGCACTGGCTCGGCCAGGGACCTGGATCGGGTCTGCAGTCTGCAGCGGGATGGGGAGAGGAGCATGTGATCAAGAGGAGGCCCCCCGGGTGCTCACCACAGCCCTGTCCAGGGTCTGCACTGAGGGAGGAGCCGAGGCACAGGGTGCCCACCCGCAGGCAGCGGCTGCCGTGTGGACAGCGGAGCGCACACAGCAGAGGCCAGGGCCGGCTCCCAGACCCTTGTGCCCAGGACCCTGGCTCTTCTGACTCCTTCTCTTCTGGGGAATGTGGTGGCTGCACGTTCCACACCCAGCACCCTGCTCTGTGGCAGTTGGGGCGCCAGCTCCTCTGCTCCCTTGAACTGGGTCCTAGGAACCCTGTCTGCCCATCTGTGACAGTGCTACCAGCTTAGGAGACGCCTGGGCTGCCTCAGGCATCGGGAAGGCTGGGGGCAGCAGGTAGGCCTCACTGGGGTCACCAGACCTTGTGAGACCTGGCTGCCCAAGAGATGGCTCAGTTGTGTCCCTGCCCTGGTCGCAGGTGGTTCATAGCCTCCTGTGATGCAGATGGCCCAGGCCAGACACCTTCTGTGCCAGGGCCAGAGCCCATCAGCAGCGGGCATGCGCAGGAAGCCCCTCTCTGCAGGCCGCCGCCCCTTGTCA
>RJWT010056673.1:0-10007 GCA_004365215.1 Cuniculus paca
GCGCAGAGCCGAGCGCGCGCCCCGGCCCGGCCTTCCTCCAGTCCCAGCCACCACGGGAAAGACAGGAGGGTCGCCTCGTTCGGTTCCAAATTTCACTTTTAGTAAATCGGATGGGGAGAGGAAGGCGTCCACTGGTGCTTGTCGGATTAGGCGCAGGAGGCGGGGCCGTGAAGCCGCAGGCGCGGTGGGCGGGGAGTGGGCACAGGCGCCGCGGGTCCCCAGCACCGCGCAGGCTGCCGCCAGAGCCGGGCTGTGTTGGGACCAGCAATGTCCTCTACCTGCCCTACTCTATATGGCAGCCACTGGCCCACGTGGCTATGAAGTACTTAAACTGAGGCTAGTGAAACCGAGGAACTTAATTTTTGGTTTAAAATTGTACATATAAATAACCACATATTGTTGCTGGCTACTACTATAGCTAGCACAAGTCTAGACCATGTTACTTTTTTTGGTGTGTGTGGTCCTAGTGTTTGAATATGCTAGGCAAGCATTCTGCCACTGATTTATATTTCCAGTCTTTTCTTTGTATTTTTATTTTCAGGGTGCTTTACTAAGCTGCCTAGGCTGGCCTTGAACCTGCAACCCTCCTATCTCGTCCTCCTGAGTAGCTGGGCTTACAGGTGTGTGCCACTGTGCCCCATGTTCCTTTTCAGAGTTCTGCCTACATGATGCCTAGACCCAAAAAATTAACTTATTTAGATTCCCTTTTCACCAAAAGAGAATTTCTACATGAGATAAGCCAAATAGTTATTACCACCATCATTACTGCCCTGTGTTGAATACCTACTAAACACTATGCTTTTATTATTTATTTTAGTAAAATGCAGATTCGCCATTCAAGTGATTTAAAATACACAATTTAGTGGCATTTAGTATATTTGCAGTTTGTACAACCATTATCACCGTATCACTCCAGAATTGTTTCATCATCCCCAAAAGGAAATTCTGTACACGGAAGCAGTCACACCGGTTCCTCTGTAAATTGAACCTGGTAACATGTGGCCTTCTGTGCATGGCTACTTTCACTTAGCATCCTTGAAGTTTTTCTGGGTTGAAGCACATATCAGCACTTTTATTTACAATTGCTGAATAATACTCAGTTGAACAGATGTGCCCCACACATTTATCCATTCATCAAGCAACGAACGCCTGAGTAGTTCACATCTTTGGTTCTCTGTGACTATTTATGTACAATCATACTGTTTATGACAGAGGTTGTATCCTTTTATATTTCCATCCAGTATGTACAAGAGTTCCAATTTCTCATCTTTACCAATATTTGTTATATCTTGTTTTATTTTATTAAAACATGGGATGCTTCAAGAATCTGCATGTCATCCTCGAGCAGAGGCCATGCGAATCTTCTCTGTATCGTTCCAATTTGTAGTATTTCTGCTGCGAAGCAAGCACTCTGTCTTTTGTAAAAAATGCCATCATAATGGGTATGACGTGGTATCTCACTATTGGGTTTGATTTGCATTTTTCTTATGACTGATGATGTTGAATATCTTTTCGTGTGGCTATTAGCTATCTGTATATCTTCTTTGGGACAAATGTCTAAATCATTTTTCTTTTCTTCCTCCCTTTCTTGCCTCCTCCCTCCCTCCCTTTTGTTTTTTTTCATGGTACTGAGGGTTGACTCCAGGGCCTTGCACATGGTAGGCAAGTGCTCTACCACTGAGCTAGATCCTTGTTTTTATTTTTTATTTTGAGACAGGGTCCCCCTAAGTTGCTCAGGCTGGTCTCGAACTTGCAGTCCTCCTGCCTCAGCCTCCTGGGTAGCTGGAATTATGCACATGTACCACCAGGCCTAGCTAGTCCTTGGCTCATTTTTAACTGAATTGTCTGCACTTTTGTTGTTGTACTGTAAGAATTCTTCATACATTTCAGATATTGTAAGAGTTCTTTATATATTTTGGCTCTAAGAAGACATGCAATTTGAAAATGCTTTGCCCTATTCTGTGGCTTTATTGTTTTGGGTGTATTTTGATACATAAAAGTTAATTTTGATGAAGTTCTTTTTATTTTTTTCTGATTGGTTGTGTTTTACACCTGGAGTTTGCCTAATTCGAGGTCATGCATATTTCTACCTATGTTTCCTTCTAAGGGTTTTTTTAGTTTTAGCACTTACATTTCAGTTTTGATGAATTTGATTTTTTTTTTCCTCAATGCAAGGAATTGAATCCAGGGCCTTACCCATGTTGGCAAGCACTCTACCATTGGACTTGTTACTTTTTGAGACAGGATTGCACTGCTGCTTAGGCTGACCTCAAACTTGTGATCCCCTTGCCTCAGCCTCTAAGCAGCTAGGATTACACATAGGCACCCTCACAGCTGGCCAGTAGTTTCTCTGTATGAAGTCCTGTCACCTGCAAATACAGACAGTTCTACTTCTTCTGGTTTAGATGCTATTTCTTTTTCTTGACTACTCTGGGTAGAACTTTCAGTAGAAAGTTGAATATAGTAGAAGTGGAAAAATGGGCATTCTTGTCTTGTCCCTGATCTTAGGGGAAAAGCTTTCAATTCGCTTGACCATGATGTCAGCTGTGGGTTTCACATAAACGTCCTCTATCATGTTAAAGAAGTTCCCACTTCAAGCTGGTTCAGTATTTTTTATCTTGGAAGGGTTTTCATTTTTACTTCATCAAAATGAGTATGTTTTATCCTCTTTATTCCATTAAATTGCATTGACTGCTTTTCACATGCTGAACAGACCATGGATTTCTGGGATTAAACCCCACTTGGCCCTGGTATATAATCCTTTTAGTTTGTTTTGTTTTGGTTTTTGGAGACAGGGTCTTGCTATGTAGTTCAGGCTGATCTTGAACTCACTATGTAGCCCAGGCTGGCCTTGAACTCAGTGATCTTCCTGCCTCAGCCTCCTGAGTGCTAGGATCACAGGCATGCGCCACCACGTCAGCTATAATCCTTTTCAAATGCTGCTATAGTCCTTTTCATATGCTGCTAACTTTTGTTAACTAGGCTAGGAATTGGCTAGCCATACAGGCCAGAGGTTCTAATTCCTCTAGTATCTTTTTTTTTTTCCTCCACTTTTAATTTAGGGCTTCCCTACCTACTCTGCTTTAGGGAGGGTCTTTCTGTCCTGATCCAGTGTAAGGATAGTGGGGTCCATTGTGGCACAGGGCACGCACTGTTGCTATTTTGATGGTGCTGGTTATTGAACCCAGAGCTTCACAAATGCTGAACAAGTGGTCTGCTGCTGAGCTCCATCCCTGGCCTGAGGGGCACACACTATCTTCTGGCCAAACCTCAGTGTTATAGCAGGCCTGTGTCCAGGGGCTGGCACCTATTTGAGCATTTCTCCAGGACAGCAGCTTCTGTCTTCTGCTGTAAACTGCAGTGATCCCAACATAGGCCCTTGAGGCCCTAACCCCTCTGGACTATGTTTTCTCTCCCTTGGGTGAGACAGAATGGTCAGAGGGAGTGAGAGTGAGAGGAATGTTCTCTCTCCAGTAAGTGTGACTCTCGCAAATCTTTTTCCTTTGGAGTTTTGGCTTTTTTTAACAAAGACTCCGTGTTTCACAACAGTGACTCTTCCACTGCCAGAGTGGTATTTCTCAGATCATCACCCAGGAAATCTATTTGGATTCCTGGAACTAGCTGAAATTGTCTTGCCAACAATGCAGGTTTGGAAGAATTCGTTAAAACTGTTCTCGTATTTGCACTCTCGTCAACACTCAACCCACAGCAATTCAACAGATTAAGGTTTAAATTTTCCTACCATGCTCTGGTAGCTTCTGCTCCCAGTAAGCAGTTCTCAGCTGTCTTTCTAGACATGCTTGTCACTAGATTTCAGCATTGTGACCTCAGTTCTCAGAAGGATAAGGATTTGGCAATGACTGACAACCTGTATACAAGTCATAGCTGAAAAAGAAAGTTCTGAAAGATTTGTTTTTGTGGTACTGGTGATTGAACCCAGGGCAACTGTGTCTGTTAGGTGAGCACTCTGCCACTGAGCTGCATCCCAGTCTTTTTAATTTTTTCTTTATTTTAGGACAGGGTCCTGCTAAGTTGCCCAGCCTGCCCTTGAGCTTGTGATCCTCCTCTTGCAGCCTCCCACCTGGATCCTGACAAATTTTTGAATGCTAGAGAGGAAGACTGAATGCCAACAAAATCACAAAGATCCTTTAGCTGCTCAGTTCAGTTTAAATGCTGAAGGAAACAATCTCAAGATGATTGCTTCAATACTAGTGGAAAGGATATCAGATTTCTCTGTAGCATCATGCAGAAACACAGAACATGGGAAGGCCAGCCAGTATTTTCCACACTTCGCTTCAATTTTGAATAAAAACTGTATGCAGTTTTATGTATCTACCTAAATTTGTATTGTCTCCACCAAAGCAGTACAATTTTCACTAACACAACTCAAATGAGCTTTTGAAAAATTTTTATCTTGTTTATGGGTTCTCATATGGAAGGGCTGAAATAAAGTCATAAGATTTTTCAAGAGAAAAACATCACATAAGCAAAAGGAAATTCCTTCTTCATTCTGATTATTTGCATCTGGCCCTGTGTTGTAAAAAGAAGAAATTTTGCCTCTTTAATAATTTCTGTACTAGTAAATGGAGCCACTACATTTTTATTATGTTAAGGTTTTATTTGGTGTGTGAAAATTTGTTAGCAATTTTGGAATCAGAAAATACTTTTGGAATGTTCAGCTGGTCATATGAGCTGAAAAGATTGATGATGACAAGCAGTTCGGCAGGTCATTACAACTCTTGTCCTGTTATTTCACTTTCACCTGGAAACATTTTAACCATGAAATCTGTTACTTTATCCCTTTATATGTTACAAGTTGAGGAAATCATGTACCTCTTAGGCCTAGACATTAGTATATGCTGGTTTATATTTGACTTTGTTGTTTTAGATACTGAATTGAACAACTGGGTACTGAAGAAAGAGCTTCAAATGGACTTTTCCTTCATTTAACAGATACCCAATGTTTTATAAATTAACCATAAAATTTATACTTATATTGAGATTCAAATACATACAAATAAAATAGATAATAGATCTTAAGTATTCTTACAAAATGCAAAATAAATATTGATTACAGTAGTTATCATAAGAACTGAAAATACTGAATTTGATAATCTCACTTGGGGAGGCTGAAGTATAAATATACATTAGGGCAGAACTGCTGAAATGGCTGCAGGCTTTTAAATTAACAATAAAGTGAACTTGATACATGATGCAGATGTTTCTGTAAGGAAAAGCTGCATTTGCAAGAACAGCCTTCCTGAAGAAAGGCAGAGTTGATTGTATCCAAGGCTTTGGAAGGTACAGTGTCTGGGATTGACAGATTTTCAGAAGCAGAAGTGCTGATAAAGTGACAGACTTTTAGTTGTTAGTGTGGTCACTGAACAGGCTGCAGCTGACTGTGTGCTTTCAGAAGGACTGTCACTGGACTGAGGCACTTGCTGGCTGCTTACTGAAAGTACAATACTGTCTTGAACAGGCGGTCTTTCACAAGGTGAAGCAGTCCTAGCTTGCTGATTTTCAGAAGCATGGCCACTGGAGCAAGGCTGTCTCTGATTTTCAGAGCATGTGTACTGACCTGAAGATGTAATTACCAGTGATTATTTGTTTATGACTTGAAACTTTCCCCTTAGCCAGACACACAGATAAGACTATAAAGGGTTGTTTAGATCTCTATTTGTAAAGGTATGATTTTTCAGCCTGTATTACTACTTGTATGATTTAAATGCTAATTAGTGAAGCAGAGAAAACAGCACCAATGAACTTTTCACTAATGAAGAAAAACCCTGGATCCATTTATGGTGTCCCACAAAGCTAGTGCAAAACAAAGATGAAATCACTGCAAATAGGACGTGTCTGTCTGCAGCCTCCTCTGCAGGTCAGTTGGGCTGCTCACCACCTTCATCTACTTGTCTTGAGATAAATATGAAAACCTTCCCATATTTATTCTAATGAATGATTATCTGTCTTCTGTTCTTCACCATTCTGTCCTGCTTGAGCTTGGACTCTCCTTCACTCATCACTGAATTAAAATAGCCCAAATTTCTAGGCACCAGTCTACCTGGCTTTCTTCATTGAACTACTTTAAATTTATCCTCTACACATTGATGCCAGGACAAATTCCCTTTCTTAACATCAACTGTGGGCTAAAGCCCCAGGCTCCCTACGATGGCAAATGAGTCCTTTTATTATTTGGTCTTTGTCTTCCTCTCAAGCTTCACAATGTCATTCTTTGGCTAACCAGTTTTGTATTTTAAGAGTTTCCCAAATATGCCATATTCTCTACCTGTACCAGTGCACGTGCAGTTTCTTGTACTTGCGAAGATGATCTTACCTTCAGAAGATTTCCTATTAATCTTGCAAACTGACTCCAGCATCACTGCCTCTGGAAAACTTTCTTTGGTGACTCCAGGCCACTCCTTCATTAGGTCTCTTGATTTATCCTGTACAAAACTTTACAACATTCTTGTACCAACACATGTCACAACTATATTATCTGTTAAAAACAACCACACTTACATACTGCAACATAATACACTGTTTACTCGTTTACTAGTTATTTGCCAGCCACTTAACTCCACTCCTTCCTCCCAATTCAAGGTTCTTTTGTTTGTTTTGGGTGGGACTACAAACTGAAACCAGGGTCTCCATACTGAGTTAAATACCACCTCTTTATTTTTTGAGACAGGGTCTATGTTGCTAAAATGCCCAGGTTAGGCTTAAATTTGCAAACCTCCTGCCTCAGCTATCCAGAGTGCTGGGATTTGCCATGATGCCAGCTCAATTCATGGCTTTTTGGATGAAGGTCTGTGCTTTTCTTTTTAAAATCCATGGTGTGCAGTATACTACTGGTCCCAAACCTGGAATCAAGAGAACATTTACTAGGCTGAGACCGTAGCTCAGTGCTAGAGAACTTGCCCTAGCACAGGCAAAGCCCTCAGTTTCATCCCCAGCACTGTAAGGAAAAAAAAAGTTTATGAAATAATAGATGTCTTAGTCCATTTGGTCTGCTGTAACAGAATAAGCAAGACTCTAATTTATGAATGATAGTCATTTTCCAGAGTTCTGGAGGCTGAGAAGTCTAAGAATGAGGTGTATCTCTTCCCTGTCCTTACCTGATGGAAGGCAGAGCAAGCTACCTTTGATCTCTTTTATAAGGCACTACTCTTACTCATGAGGGCTCTATCCTTATGAATTAACCACCTTTTCTCAAAGCCCCATCGGTTAATAACTTCCAAGTCCTTAATACCTTAATTGCCTTGGAGATTAAGATTCTTTTCTCGCTGGGCTTTGAACCATGGAGCTACATTCCCAGCTCTTTCTACACAGAGACAGGCGAGTCTCACTACCTTGCTCATGTTAATCAGGAACTTGCAATCCTGCTTCAGTCTTCTGAGAAGCTGAGATTACAGACATGTGCTACTGTGCCTGGCTGGAGGTTAAGATGGTAACATGAACTTCGAAAGATCACATTCAGGCCACAACAATGTCATCAAGATTCTGTCACAGGTGGCAGATAGCTAGTTTGACAGGTCCTTTGTTATACATTTTTAAAAACCATATTTGGTAGCTTTAATTGCCAAAGTGAAATAACTGCCTATTTTTGTGTTTAATATATCTAGATGGCAGCTAACAGGATAATGGTAGGTATGCTTTTATAAGAAACAACTTTGAAGCAATGAAAAAATTCTAAGGACAGGAATTGGACAGATAATTCCCAATTCACAATTATTAATAGTAAAACAAAGAAACAGACCACATTTAAATTTTCTTTCATTTTAATGAAATCCACGCACAATGTTTGACATTAGGTCAGAAAAAGGATAAACCATAGACAATGAGAGGTAGTTTACAATGTTTTTGTAGTTTATTTTGGTCCTTTTCTCTAAAAATGTGTAATATATTGGATCCATCCTGTTATTAAAACATTATAAAAATACTTCCAGTGTAGTTCAGTGAGAAATCTAGAGCACAACTCCCTACCCACTCAGATATTTTTGATGATCATGTATGTCTAGTGTATACTCCTACATTAGGAAAAACAAATACATTTTACAAATGCCTAGAGTCAATGTCTTCAGTTATGAATTTATTTCAGATTATTTTTAAAAGTGTCCAACTGACATGAACAATTTCCTAATACATTTAAGATTTTATTCATGAAGCTTAATATTTAAGAACTAAATGATTACAGGGATTTTTTTTATTTTTTTGCCTATCCATGACACTGTATCACTTTCAAGAGTGTATCTGATAATTAGCTTTGGTTTCAGGCTTTTACACATGCAAACCTACTTTCTAGGGGTCTTCTTCCATATGAATTTTATAATGATTAGTAAGGGATGACCTGTGGTTGAAAAGTTTCCCACATGTGTTACACTCATAGGGCTTCTCTCCTGTATGGATTCTCTGATGTGCAATACGTGAAGAGCTCTGTCTAAAAGTTTTCCCACATGTATTACACTTAAAGGGTTTCTCTCCTGTGTGAATCCTTCGATGTTGAATAAGAGCTGAACTTTGGCCAAATGACATCCCACATTCCTCACATCGATATGGTTTCTCTCCAGTATGAATTCTTTGATGATTACTAAGGGATGAGTTACACCTGAATGTTTTCCCACACTCATTACATTTATAGGGTCTTTCACCAGTATGCATTCTCTGATGTTGAATGAGAGCTGAACTTTGTCTGAAGGCTTTCCCACACACCTTACATTTACATGGTTTTTCTCCAGTATGAATTCTCTCATGAATAATAAGGGTTGAATGGGAACTTAAGGCTTTGCCACATTCATTACAATTATAAAACTTCTCTCCAGTATGGATTATTCGATGTCTATTGAGTCGTGAGATAGAAGTGAAGCCTTTTCCACATTCATTACACCTGTAGGGCTTTTCTCCAGTGTGAATTCGTTCATGTTGAATGAGTGATGCACTCTGACTGAACGCTCTCCCACATTCACTGCATTTGAAAGGCTTCTCTCCAGTGTGAATTCTCTGATGATAACGAAGGGATGAGCTAGACTTAAAGGTATTACCACATTCATTACATAAGTAAGACTTTTTTCTGGAATAACTTCTATGACCAGGAAGGGGTGTATTGCAACTAGATGCCTTCCTACCTGGATTATATTTATAAGGGTTTTCTCCAGCATGGATTTTCTGATGTATAAAAAGGCCTGACCTTCGACTGAAGGCTTTACCACATTCCTTACACCTATAGGATTTCTCTACAGTGTGGGTTCTTAAATGTTTGTAAAGGGATGTACTGAGAGTGAAGGCTTTTCCACACTCTTTACATATGTAGGGTTTCTCTCCAGTATGAATTATTTGATGCTGAATAAGAGCTGAACTTTGGCTGAAGGCTTTTGAACATTCCTTACATTTAAATAATTTTTCTCCACTATGGTTTTTCTCATGTTTACGAAGAGATGAAGTGTTAATGAAGGTTTTGTCACACATACTACATTGATAGCGTTTCTCTGCTGTAATTTTTGGTTGAGTAGGTAAATTTGAGTTCTGTTTGAAAACGTTTCCTTGCTTTTCACATTTAGGTAGTGTTTTCTCTTGGGGAACAAGTGGCTTTGGGCTGAAGTTTTGGCTGGATTCAGTATTTTTATGGCTTCTTTCTAGAGTCAAGATTTTTTTATGGGTGACTGAAATTATCTGAAAACTTTCCTTTTTATCTGGCTTCTTCTCGAATTTGTCTTCATATGTACAAAGTTTTTCTAATTTCAAGTTCCATGGTCCATTCACTTTGAGTTTTTTCATTATCAGTTCCTGAAATGAAGAGTCTTGTGTCTGAGTTGACTTTGTAGTTTTATGACTGCTCTTCCATCCTGGAGGTGGGGATTAAAGATGTTATTGTTATATCATAGAAATTGGGTACTGACAGTAAATATGCTAAAGAATAATAATGCTATTGAAATAGTCTTGGTATCTGGCAAAAAAAATAGGGAGTGCATAAAAATAATTGAGAGCAAAAGTACTACAAATGAAGGAAATAA
>RJWT010056675.1:0-10002 GCA_004365215.1 Cuniculus paca
GAAAAAGGGTTTCTTTTTCCACACATCCTCATCAACACTTGTATTTTGAGTCCTTGATGACAGCTGTGCTTACTGGAGTAAGATAGAATCTCAGTGATGTTTGGAGTTGCATTTCCATAACGACCAACGACAGTGGACATCTTTGTATGTACTTATTGGCCACTTGTACTTGTTCTTTTGAGAAGTGTCTGTACATTTCAATTGCCCATTTTTGATGGGTCTTTTGTTTTTTGGGGTTCTATTTTTTGAGTTCTTTATGTATTTTTGATATTAGTACTCTATCTGAGGAGTAGCTATTACAATTGTATTACCATTCTGTAGGTTGTCTCTTCACTCTCTTGAACCTTCCGTTTGTTTTGCAGAAATTTTTAAAAATTGGTATAATCCCATTTTTTGTTTCTCGGTTTTATTTCTTATGCACTTAGGGTTCTAGTCAGAAAGTCTTTGTCTATGCCTATGTTTTCAAGTGTTTTTCATATTTTGTCAAGTGTATTTCATATTTTAACATTCAGTGTTTCTGTTTTTATATATAGGTCTTTGATCTATTTTGATTTGATTTTAGTAGTGGGTAAGAAGTTTAAGTCTAAATTCATTCTTCTGCATGTTGATAACTAGTGTTGCCAGCACCATTGTTAAACAGGGTATCTTTTCTCCAGGGTCTATTTTTTAGTCCATTTGCCAGAGATCATATGGCTAATGTTGTGTGGAACTGTTTTTGTGTTCTGTTCTATTCCATTGGTCTACAACTCTATTTTGTATTTGTACCATACTGTTTTTTATTACTGCAGCTTTGTTATATAGATTGAAATCTGTAATTGTAATGCCTTCAACTTTGTTTTGCTGTGGATCACCATGGCTATTCTGGATGTCTTCAAGTTTCATGTGGATTTTAGGATTGTTTTTTCAAATTTTGTGGAGAATGCTGTTGGTATTTTGGTTGGAGGGCCAGGGATTTAGCTCAGTGGCATAAGTGCCTGCCTAACAAGCATGAGGTCATGAGTTCGATCCCCAGTACCAAATAAATAAATAAATAAATAAATATAAAATATTTTGGTTGGAATTGCATTGAATATGCATATTATTTTTGGATATATTGCCATTTTGTCTATGTTGATTCTGACTGTCTAGAGACGAAGTATCGTTCCATTTTCTAGTGTCTTCATCAATCTCCTTCTTGAGAATACTATTATTTTCATTATAGAGATCTTTCACCTGATGCTTCAGTTGATTCCTAGGTGTTTAATTTTTGTTGAAGCTGTTGTTAATGGAATTGTTTTCCTGATTTCTTTCTTGATAGGTTCATTATTGGAGTACAGGAACACTATTGACTTTTGTATGTTGATTTTTTACCCTACTACTTTGCTGAAATTACTTATTAGCTCTAAGAGTTTTCTGGTGGAGTTTTTAGGCTTTTGATATAAAGAATCAAATCACCTGCAAATACAAGTAGTTACTTTTCTATTCCTTTCCTTATTCCTGTCTCTTTTCTTTCTGTTGTCTGATTGCTCGACTGACATTGCAAGTACTATTTTGAACTGGAGTGGTGAGAGTGGAATCCTTGTCTTGTTCCTGATTTTAGAGAGAAAACTTTCAGTGTCCCTTTTTCATATGCTGTTGTTTGTGAGATTGTCATAAATGGCTTTTATTCTTTGAGGTAGTATCTTTACCTGTTTTCTTTAGGGCTTTTATCATAAATGGGTGTTGGAATTTTCAAAGTGTTTTCTGCATCCATTTATGGAGTGTATTATGTTCATTGATTTATATACATTGAAGAATGCCTGCATCTGAAGCTGATTTGTTGCATTCTGTTTGCAGGTATCTTGTTGAGAATTTTTGCATCTATGTTCATTAAAGATATTGGCCTGTAGCTTTTGGGAGTACAGGGTAATTATGTCTTCAAGGAATGAGTTTGACAATTTTTTTTCCCTTTAGTTTCATGGTGGAGTTTAGGAAGTATTGGTGTTAGTCGTTGTCTGAATTTCTAGTAAAGTTTAGTGGTGAATATGTCAGGTCTTAGGCTCCTTGTTGGTAGAGTTTTATTACTGTCTCAACATCATTACCTTCATTGGTCTTTTCAGTTTTTATATCTATCTGGTTCAATTTTGTTCAGTCATACATGTCTGAAAATTTACGTTTCTTATAGTTCCTCCACCTTATTGGAATATAAGTTTTCAAGAGTTTCTTCTACTCCTCTGAATTCTCACACCAGAAAAACAGTGTAATATTTACATGTGTGTCCACTTTAGTTCACTTAAAGAATGACCTCAAGGTGCATCCATTTAGTTAGAAATATCTCAAGGTTATCCTTCTTTGTGGTAGAGTAGCACTCCATTATATAAAAAAATCCACATCTTCTTTATCCATTCATCAGTTGATGGGCATTTGGGCTGTTTCCAAAATTTAGTTATTACAAACTGTTGTGGTTGATACATTGTGTCAACTTGAGAAGTTTAGAAGTTCAACTGAGAGATTCAGCAGGGAGCCAGGGTTCTTACTTTGTAAATATCCTCATCCTGTGCAAAGGAGGGCAAGGAGATTTTGTGAGTGCTACACCACTCTGAGGGGTGGGTGGGCTGTGTACAATATAAGGGAGGAGAAGAGGTTTGTTTTTGCCCTTTTGCTCTGGCTGCTGCCTTAAAGTGTTGCCCCAGTGCCATGCCACCCTGCCTGGGAGCCAGTTAATTATGGACTGAAATCTCTTGAAACTGTAAGCTCAATAAACCTTTCTTCCCTAATTTTGGGTGTCAGGTGTCTGTCTCAGCAATGAGAAAAAGTAACCAAGACCCAAACTCTGCCACTATAAACATAGGTGTACATATAGCTGGGTCAAATAGAATCTCTAGTCCAACTTTTTTGAGGAATCTCCACATTGATTTCTACAATAGTTGCATCAGTATACTTTCTCACCAATAGTGGACAATGGTGCCTTTTCCCCCACAGCCCCACCAACACTTGTTAGTGGTTGACTTCTTGATCATAGCCATTCTTCCTGGGGTGAAGTGGAATCTCAGCATTGTTTTAATTTACTTCTCTAAAATGACCAATGATGTTGAACAGCTTTTCATATATTTATGTGCCATTTGTATTTCTTCATCTAAAAAGTGTCTATTTATTTCAGATGCCCATTTCTGGGTGGGATCTTTGAATATGGGGGCCTGATTTTTAAAATTTCTTTATGTATTCTAGATCATAGTCCTTTGTTTGAGAAACAACTGGCAAAGATTTTTTTCCCACTCTGTGGGTTGACTCTTTACTCTGTTGGTGGTTTCTCTTGCTCTGCAAAAACTTTTTAATAAGATGATATCACAGTTGTTGATTCTTTGTGATAGTTCCTGTGCAATTGGGGTTTTGTTCATAAAGCCTTTGCCTACACCAGTGTCTTCAAGGGTTCTACCTCTTCTGTCCTCCAGCAGATTCAGGGTTTCCATTTTAATATTTAGAATTTTGATCCATTTCAATTGTAGGTTAGAGCATGGTGAAAGACATGGATCTAGTTTTAATCTTCAGCATGTGGAAAGCCAGTTTTTCCAGCAGGACTTATGAAAAAGGCTTTCTTCCAGTGAAGGTGTTGGTGTCCTTTGTTAAAGATAAGGTGGCTAAGTGTATCTGGAGTTTTTTTTCCGTGTCTTCTAATCTTTTCCATTAATCCATTGATCCTGAGGTCTGGTGTTTGTGTTTTGTTTTTGAGATAAGGTCTCACTGTGTAACCCAGGCTGGTCTTGAACTTGCTTATGTAACCTAAACTAGCCTCAAACTCACAGCAATCCTCCTGCCTCAGCTTCCTGAGTGCTGGGATTATAGGTGTGTGCCACCATGCCCAGTTATGTTTGTTTATTTTTTATTATTATTATTTTTGACCAGTACCATGTGTTTTTATCACAGTAGCTTTGTAGTATAATTTTGGGGTCAGGGATTGTAATGCCCCCTGCGTTACCTTTGTTGCCCAGAATTGTCTTTGCTATTCTAGGTCTCTTCTGGTTCAAAATGAATTTTAGGATTGTTTTCTGTAATTCTGTGAGATATGCTGTTGAAATTTGATCGGGATTGCATAAAATCTGTATAACAATTTTGGAAATTTGGCAATTTTCACTCTATTGGTTCTTCCTACCCAAGAGGAAGGGATATCTTTCCATTTTCTGGTCTCTCCTTCAATTTCCTTTTTCATAGTACAGTAGTTTTCACTGTAGAGGTTTTTTGCATACTTTATTAGATTGATTCCTAGGTATTTCATTTTTTTGATGCTATTGTGAAAGGTGTTTCCTTAATTTCTTTCTCAGTGAGTTTGTTATTCTTGTACAGGAAGGCTACTTTTTTTTTGTTATTGATTTTTGAGTGTTGACTTTGTATCCAGCTTTGCTATTGAATTTGGATATTAAACCTAGAAAGATTTTGGTGGAGTTTTGAGGGTGTTCTATGTAGAATATCGTGTCATCTGCAAATAATGATAATTTAACTTCAGAAAGCTCATTCTTGGTCCAAAGTCCTAGTTCAGTGTTTTTAAATTCCAGTTAGTATAGTTGACTAACCAACTGTATCTTGGCCCTTTCTCTAGCTGACTGCTTCATTCATAGGCTAACTATTCATTATTTACCTAGGTATTCATTTCAATCTGTATCATTTTTTTTGTGTGTGGAAATTTCTAAGAGAAACTCAGGTTATGAACTTAGCACCTAAGGCAGAGGCAGTCAAGATTCAATCTGTATCTTTTGAAAATTTTCTGACTTTTGCAGAGAAATGTTTTTATTCCTTTAGTATCCTTTGCCAGTCATTTCATGACTACTCTAATTTTTAAGTTACTTCTTTTACAGTCATCTAGGAGCTTGAATCAACCTCATATGATACTGTCTTTCCTTGATTGTAGCAGAATAAGTGATCTACTACATCATTTTTGTCCTCAAGTTCAGATATTCTGTTCTCTGATTGCTTACATCTACTGACATGACTTTCAGTTGTTCTTCATTTCCAGAGTTTCTGCTTGGTTCCTTTTCATAACTTCTATTTCTACTAAAGTGGTCATTTGTATCCTGCATGGTTGTATTTACTGTTTATGTTCTTTATGTTCATCTTCTTTATGTTCATTCAACAGCTTATAGTGGACCCTCAAGTTATGACCAACCTAAAATACAAACAACTTCAGTTACAACCAGATTTTAGGTTTAATTTACAACCAATGTCTTGAATTATGACTCAAATGCTGGCCACTTGTGTGGTTGTAAACAAATACTCATGATGCCAGAAAAGTGTATGTAAGTATACATAAGCATCAATCTGAACTCAGATGAATGTGTGTGTGGGTGTGATTTGTGGAAGCGCTTTATGATTACTGCTATCAAAATGACCCTCAAAAAGCTAGAAAAGAAGATAAGGAAGGAAGGGAAGGTAAAGAAAGCAATCATAATAGAAAAGAAATGTGTTAAAGAAAAAACAGAAACAGACAACCTTAAACCAATTTTTAGTTCTGAAAAGGCTGAGACCTAGTGAGCCAGAATCAGGTCCTAGTGGGCTGCAGAGTCTCTCAAGGAGAGCAACGACACCAGAGACCCAGATTCCTGATGTTCTTATGGAAGAGAACTCTCCTTCTAAACAATAACCACCTTACATTTCATTCTCCCCTCCTGCAAGCCAAAGATGCCAATTTGAGTAGTGAGTTCAATATGAAATTGTTGTTTCTGGCAAACTACGTATATTTTATAACTTTTTGGTGAATACATTAGGAAAATTATTGGCGTTTTTGGTAAATCAAAAACATTATACAACCATTTTTTATTATGAAAATGTTAGTTAAGGGATGCTTTGGGAGGTTTGGAATGCATTACAGGTATTACCATCATTTCCTATGGGAAAAATAGTCTTGACGTAAAACTGACTTGAGTTACAGTCAGCCCTTGCAAATGAATTGACTTCTTAAGTCAAGGATCCATTGTATTAATTGAATCCTTTATCCGTTTATTTACATTCAAGTCCATTAAATATCTTAACAGTTTCTTCATCCACTTTCTTGTCTGTTTCTTCTTTGTCATCAAATGTTTTAACTATTTGATTTTGAGCTCTGTGATTGAAATTACCTTCACTTCAGTGTCTGTGTGATCTGCTTTTAGAGAATTATGAATTTTTTGAGGCATGTTATCACCTTGTTTTCTCATAATTCCAGTGCTTTTCTGTTGAATGTTATAGATCAGTTGGGATAGAAAGCTCTAACAACATTTAATCTTTTCTTGGATTTTAAAAAAATTTTGAATTATACTTAATTTTAAAACATTTTTATTTTACTGGCACATGTTTATAGTACATAATGACTATATTCCTCTTAATAGTTATGTATAAAAGAGTAATAGAAAGGGATAGAAAGAAAAAAGAAATATAAATTAACAAATAGAATTAAAAAAATAAGGAGGAGTCGAGGGATAGGAAAATGGTATGAGAGGGAATATAATGAAGATAAGGCGAGTTTTTCAATGGAATGGAAGGTAGGAACATTGTGTTCAACTGTTGAACTGGCAGTCAAGCAAGGTTAGAGAACACCAAAAACTGACTTCTGAAATGGACATATATGATTTGACTACATGGGATGTATTATAATTCAACAGTAGAAAATTCATCCACACAGCTATAACCATACACATGTATCTACAAAAGCATGTCAATCAAAAGATCAAAGAAGAAAAAGAAAAAAGAAAACACTCACCTAAAAAAAAAAGCATAAAACAAAAAACATACATTGGATGCCACACTCTGGAACCTCTGATATTCTCAGCGTGCTTGTGGGGCCCCTGTGCTCCTCCCACTGACAGGTAGAAACCACAGGTTCCAGGTCGAGTTTCTGTCACAGGCTCTATTATTTGCTTACTTCAAGTCACCTCTTTCAGCCTGTCCTGTTCTTCATTTGCAGTTATGTCCAAGTTCTGCCTAATCTCTTGTCTCAGCTGTTCAGCTTCACAAAGGATCTCATTCCAGGCTGCAAATCCTGTGCAATCTAAGGCTCAGCAAAACAGTCCTTCTGTGTGGAATTCAGTAACATTTTGAGGGTGACAAGAGGGAGCCCACATGGGTGTTTTGGGGGTGATAGGAGAGCCTGCTCTGGCAGTGCTCCAGTGTCTTTTCTCCACTCCCAGATCTCACTGTTTACAGCAACTACAAGCTACAATTTTGTCTCATTAACTTGATTCCTCAACGCCTGGTTCTGGATCCCTAACCTGGACCATGCCCTTTTCTCCTTGCTGTCTCTAGGGCTTGCTAGCCCTAAGTTAGTCATTGCCCTCTGAGTATTTCTCTGGCTTGCATTTTCCTTAGTGTCTTGATCTGAGAAGATGATAGAGCCTGTTATGGTTGATACATTGTGTCAATTTGAGAAGTTTAGAAGTTTAAGGAACTTAATAGAGAGAAAGGGTTCTTACTTTGTAAACATCCTCATCTTGTGCTAGAGGAAGGCAGGGAGATGGCGTATTACACCTGCCTTGGGGAATGGGTAGCATACTTACAATATAAGGTAGGAGAAGAGGCTTGTTCTCCCCACCTTTTGCTCTTGCTGCATTCGCTATCTTCTGCCACTTTAAAGTGTTGCTCCTGTGCCATGCCACTTTGCCTTGGGGCCAGTTGATTATGGACTGAAACCTCTACAAACTGTAAGGTAAATAAACCTTTCCTCCTTATCTTTGAGTGTCAGGTATTTTGTCTCAGCAATGAGAGAAAAGTAACCAAGAAAAAATTTGGTACCAGGAGTGGGGTTATTGCTGTGACTATCTGACTGTGTGGTTCGAATGCCTCTGGGAATTGCTTGTGGGAAGAGTTTGGGAGACAGTGAAAGTTCAAGTAGAGGAAATAATATGAAATATTTTTCTTGAAAAAAGTGCACATATGTATGTATTTATATTTAAGCTTAGTGGTTCTGCCAAATTTTCATTCACTTATTGAAGTTGGTTTGATTTAGCTGCTGCTAAGAAAATTATGATAAATTATCATTGTAATAGAGGATTTGTTAAATTATTTGTAGTTCTGTCAAATTTTGTTTCATATATTTCAAAGTTATTTTATTTACTGGAAAACTAGTAAAGCAGAGGTGAGCTAATTATAGTGCCAATAGTTACACATAAGTTAAGATTTTTTTATTTTGAAAAGAATACAACCAAACAAAATAAAACAGAAAAGAGTCAATCACAACAAAACAATGAACATGATACATAACTTCTAATCAGGGTAAAAGGGAATCAATAATGGCTACCATAATGTCTCTTGTTATCTTCAGAATAACTGCCCATACCATCAGGGATAAATAAAATCAAACAAAATAGAACTGAATAAAAGCAGTAAAGCAAAACACAACAAACAAAACAAAACAATGAAAGCAATATAGAACTTTAAGATACTAGTAAAACAGCAGTGGCTACCATAATGCTTTTTGTTATCCTCAGAATAGTTGCCTACACCTTCAGGCATAATACAATCAAAAAACACAGAATAGAGAACAGTCAATCTACACAAAACAATGAAAGCAGTACAGGGTTTTGAAACAAGATAATTGGAAATACTCGGCTGCAATTATATATTTTGTTAATTTTGAAATAGCTGTCCATGCTATCAAGTATAATAAAATCAAACAAAACAGATTAAAATGAAACTAATAAGAACAATGAAGACAATATGAGTTTCAAATCATGATAACAGATTAACAGTGGCCACTGCCTTCCCTTTTTAGATAATTCTTCCCCTTTGACTTTCCCAGTATGTATTGTGCATTTTGAATCCCACTAACTTCTTTAGTTTGTTTTACTAGTGAGACAACATGAAATTCAGCCATGTGACTTTGAACCATTTCATCCATGAGCATGGTCTCAAGTTGCTTCCATTCACCTACAAGAACCATGAGGTTATCTTCCTTTATAGCTGAGTAGGTTTCCATCACATAAAATGCCATGTCTTTCTTATCCATTCTGCAGTTGATGGGCAAACTACCCCTACTTTTTTCTGGCTCCCTGTCACTTAGGGCATTGTTCTCTCTCCTTTGACTTTCAGACTATGAATTTTCTTTCTAGCTAAATGTGTTTCTTGCATAGAGCATATTGATGGATCCTGTCTCCTGATCCACTATGCCTCTTTTTCTTTCTATTAGTGCCTTGAGGCCCTCTTGCACTGTATTGTCTCTGCCATGCTATTTTCCTGCCATTGGCCCCTATTTTTCCTCTCCATTCAATCGACTGGCCCCACTTGATGGTCCCCCTCTGACATTGTTCCTGAGACCATGGTCTTTTTTTTCTCTCTCTAAAATGTCCTTTAGTAATCTTTGTAGGGTTGGTTTGGTGGCCATGAATTCCTTGAGTTGTTCTTTGTCATGGAAGTATCTTGTTTCTCCATTAATTTTGAAATAAAGTTTTTCAGGGTACATCAGTCTTGGTTGGAAGTTGTTTTCTTTCAGAACTTGCAATACTTCATTCTAGCCTCTTCTTGACTTGATGATTTGTGTTGGGAAGTCTGCCGTGATTCTGATGGGTTTTCCTTTATAGGTCACCTGTTTCTTTTCTTGAACAGCTTTTAATATTCTGTTCTTGTGTTGAATTTCTGGGATCTTGATTATTATATGTGTGGGTGTAGATTTGTTTTGGTTATGGCTAGCTGGATTTCTATATGCCTCACTTATTTGCATGTCATTTTCTTTTCTCATGCTTGGGAAGTTCTCAGAAGTTATTTCTGTAAAAGACTCCTGATGTCATTTGTCTTGACCCCTGCTTTTTCACTTACATTTTTAATTCTTAACTTATGTTTCTTTGAGTTGTCTTGCAGCCATTGAATTGTTACTTCCTAGTTCCTTGTTATTTTTAGGGGATCTTTCCTTTTGTGATCACAAGCTGCAAACCTGTCTTCAAGGTTTGAAAGTCTATCTTCAGTTTCTTTCAAGTGGTTTTTGCCAGCTTTCAATGGAGTTTTTAATTTCCTGGATATCTCTTTGAATCTGTTTCATGCATTCTAAATCTCTCTTATATTGTTCATTCATGGTTTCCCTCATTTTCC
>RJWT010056676.1:0-10002 GCA_004365215.1 Cuniculus paca
AAATGTTGTAGAGCTTTCAGTGATACAAACAGGCTGTTGCGGCATGTCTGCCATAGGTTTGCCACCACTGACCTATATGTAAGAGCTAAAACTATAAAACTCTTAAAAACAAAATGGATAAATCTTCAAGACTGCATCTGACAGTATCTTCTTAAATATTCTAGCAAAAGTATAAGTCACAATATAAACACAAAAATAGATAAACTGGACTTCAGCAACATTAAAATCTTTTTGTGTATCAAAGCATACTATCAAAAAAGTACAAAGAGAACTGGCAGAACAGGGGGAAAGATCTGAAAATCATTCATCTGATTTAAGAGTCTACTATCCAGCATAAAGAATTCCTACAACTCAACAAAAAAAGGTGATTCAATTTTTTAAAAATGCAAAAGATATGAATAGATATCTATCCAAAGAAGATACACAAATGGTCGACAAATGAAAAGAGCTTCATTATCATTAGGTGAATCCCAGTGAGATGCAACCTCATACCCAATAAGATGGGTTAACAGCAACAAAAAAAGAGGGTTGGATAAAAAATGCCCCCTACATGGCTCATGTGTTCAGAGGTGGGACTTTTGGAAGGTGCCTGGATCATGAGGGTGCATATCTCACCAATGGGTTAATCTACTGATTTCACAGCTGAATAGGCTACTAGATGAGACCTAGTTGGAGGAAGTGGGTCATTGGGTGTATGACCTAGAAGGGTTATCTTGTCCTTGCCTCTTTACTCTGTTCCAGCTTTTTGGTTGCCATGAGGTAAACAGCTTTCCTCTACCATGGCTTTCCACTGTGACATATCCACCTTACCACAGGCCTAATAACTGGGGCCAGCTGACCATGGCCTGAAACCTGTGAAAGTGTGAGCCAAAATTAATCCTTCCTCCTTTAAAGTTTGTTTGTTTGTTTTTTAAACAGGGTCTCACTGTGTGGTTCAGACTGGCCTTGAACTCATTATGTGGTCAAGGCTGGCCTCAAAATCATGGTAATCCTCTTGCCTCAGCCTTAGTACTGGGATTACATGTATGTACCACCACACCCAGCTTAAACTGTTTTTCTTAGGTATTTTGTCAGTGTCAGAAAGCTAAGACATGTATCTTCACCAGAATACTAAAATGAAACCATGTGAGCTAGCTCACCTCTTCTTGAATGTACTGTAAGAGAAAAGGCGATGCTCTTAAATTGTCAACAGGAATATTGAAGAAGCCCTGAATTTCCTTCTGGTGTAAATCCATAGTAATGAGATGAGTTAGACCTTTGAAAACAAACCAGATACAAGTGTATAAGTAGTTTAAATGCAGGGTGTGTTGCAGGAAATAAGCACTATATAAAGTAAAATATTATTTATAAGTTACTATAGAATCATTGATTCCTTATCAAAACCTAGCATTTCATTGGTCAGCTTTTATATCTTTATTTTTATTCTTTTTTGGGTACTGGGGTTCAAACTCACAACCTAGTGCTTGCCAGGAAGGTGCTGTGCTGCTGAGCTATATCCCTGGACCCTTCACTATAGTTTTTTTTTTTTTTTTTTTTTTTTTTTTAGCCCCGGGGATTGAACTCACCACCTTGCACTTGCCGGGCAGGCGCTTAGACTGCTGAGCTAGATCCCCAACCCTGTTTTTGAGACAGGGTCTCACTGTGCCATTCAGGCTGGCCTTGAGCTCACTTTGTAGCCCAGGCTGGTCTTGAACTCACAATGATCCGCCTGTCTCAGCCTCCCGAGTGCTGGGATTACAGGCGTGAGCCACCACACCCAGCTTTCAATATAGTTTTTAAACAAAGAATTTAGTAGACTTTTTGCAAATGGAAAGGGGCTTTAGGGATGGAGGGAGATGGCAGGGAGAGGCAGCAAAGGGGAGGTAAAAAGGATTAAGATGTGACATGTACATATACCAACTCCTTACAATGAATACAATTATTACATATTGCAAACATGTACTGATGAACAAAATTTTTTTTAAAAGATCTGTGGAACCATAGAAAAAAGAAAAAATGAAAACAAAAGTCATCCACATTACCTCTGTTTTAGGGAGGTGGAAACAAAGAATTCTTTAAAGTGGTCCCCCATAACCTGTGGTTTTACTTTGAGCAATTTCTGTTACCCGTGGTCCAAAAATATTAAATGGAAAAGTCCCAGAAACGTATGATTCCTAAGTTTTAAATTGCACATCATTCAGAATAGTGTGATAAAATTTCATGCCTCCCACTATGTCCTGCCAGGCCCATGTATCCATGCTAGATATGCTACCTACATGTTAGTCACTTAGTAGTCATCTTGGTTATCAGATCCACTATCGTTGTGCGGTTATGCTTGTATACAGGGCTCAGCACTACCTATGGTGTGAGGCACTACTGGGGGTCTTGGCACGTATCTCTCTGGGAAAGGGTAGACCATTATGTAAACCTTTGTCTTTAAAAGCTGTGTCACTATTACTCATAGCTGTCAAAGATCTACTGTTCTTACCAGCTTTGCACATCATGGAAGCCAGCAATTTAGAGACAATGGAGCCTCTCTTTCTCATCTTGCACTGTTTGCTGTAAGGAAAGTAGGGGATCACACCGATGATACTCTTGGCACAAGAGGTCTTACATGCATATACCATGATCAGGAGCTCCATGATGGTAGTGTTCACGTCCCTGTAAGCAGACACAGAATTCCACTGAGAGGTACTTCAGGACTGAAATACCTTGACAGGATTTCCCTGTGGGGCTGGAGGGTAGCTTTTGCTCCATGCCACCTTCACAATGCTCCTTCCATCTGTTCCCTTCCCTCTCGCCCCATCATTTCCAATTCCTTATCATGCGGTTTTACTTATCACCTTCTGACACACAGGATCATCCATTAATCCCATTCTCCATGTCTTCCTCCATCAGAATATAAACTCCACAGGGACTAGATCCTTGCCTGTTTTGATTACAAAAGCACCTCATACACCTGTAACCCGAACTCACACAGAGCAGACATTTCATAAATAGTTGTGAATGACCGAGTGAATGAAACACACATTTGGGTGAGCGAGTTTTCTGTTGCTATCTAGCAAGAAGACCGGCATCTGATGAAATAACTCAGACTTAACAAAAGTATTCCATGTGACAGGATGAGACAGAGGATTTGACAGTGAGTATAAAGTCACCCTGAGCACCAAAGAACAAGTCTTTACACCATTCAACTCAAATGATCAAAGTCTGGTCTAAATTACAGGAAAACAGATGATAAGTGTCGAAATAAAAATCAGTGAAAATTAAGAAATGAAGGTCTTGAAAATGGGAAGGATAAGCAGTCACTCTTACAAAGTCCTGATTAGTGGGGTCTTTGATGTCCGATGTCAATGTCTCCCCCAGCAATCTACACAGCCTCTCTGAAATCACACTTGACTCTGAGGAAACTGCAGATACTGGGGAGTTGGAGCAGCCTGCACTGTCCTGTGCCCACACCCTCATTTCCTGGTGTTGGGGGCGTGGATCAGGACCACGTAGGTATCCACAGCACCTGACCCAGGTGCAAGTTTGGGCAGCAAGCCAGTGGCAGTGGGGAAGCAAGCACTTGGTGACCCCACACCCAGCTCTGCTGAGGACCCTGAAGTTCAGCAGAAGAGGAAGCAAGAACAGCACATTAAAGGCCAGCCATGCCCTTCCTCATGGCTCACATGCTCACCAGCGGATGGTACAACAGGTACTGACCACCCCTCTTCCAAGGACAGGTGGGGTTCTGTGACTTCATCCCGATGAAACATAACACTAAGACAGAGATAATTTAGGTGACGGTGGATTTGTTCCAAGAATTTGGCTTTCTCCTCTTTCTTTATTCTATATATATTTCTATATCTATCTATATTCAGCATGCACAAAAATCCAGACTCTAAGCTAAAAACGATGCACTATAGCCAAGTGTGGTGGCACACGCCTGTAATCCCAGTACTTGGGAGGCTGAAGCAGGAGGATCACTGTGAGTTTGAGGCCAGTCTGGGCTACAAAGTGAGTTCGAGGCCAGTCTGAACTGAATAGCAAGACCCTGTCTCAAAAAAAAAAAAAAAAAAAAAAAAAAAAAAAAAAAAAAAAAAAAAAAAAAAAAAAAAAAAAAAAAAAAAAGATGCACTATCCAAACTGAGCTCTAGACATTAAAATTTTTTGAGGCCTCAGTTCTTCCATTTGCAAAAGCAAGAGCTCACAGAAAACATGGCTCAAAGTAATGGGTAGAGTTTGGGGCTTACATATCATCTTACTAGGGGAAGAGGAGAGGAGAAAGGACCCTTAAAGGAAAAGAAATTACTTAGCAAAGATAAATAAGTCCTTAGGAGAGCAGACAGGAGACAGGATGCACTTGTTTGAAAACGTCTGTTTAGATAACTGCTTATCTTGGTGCAATTTTTTTCTAGCTTCATCCCAGGAATCAGTCTTTCTCAGCTAGAAAACTCAAACTCCAGGGAGGAGATTTATAACATGACTTCTTTAGAGAGGCTCTGCTGTTAAGCAGATAAGGGGAACTCAGAAAAAGACCTCTCCCCATATCTTAGGATTCTCAAAAGTCTTCAGATCTCACGCCTGTAATCCCAGCACTCGGGAGGCTGAGACAGGCGGATCGTTGTGAGTTCGAGACCAGCCTGGGCTACAAAGTGAGCTCAAGGCCAGCCTGAACGGCACAGTGAGACCCTGTCTCAAAAACAGGGCTGGGGATCTAGCTCAGCGGTCTAAGCGCCTGCCTGGCAAGTGCAAGGTCGTGAGTTCAATCCCCGGTGCCGCAAAAAAAAAAAAAAAAAAAAGTCTTCAGATCAAATAGTGTATTCTGTCTCTCTTAGATTTTTACAGAGAGAGGGCAGGGTCAGCTGGATGGGTTCTAATCACTACCCAGCCCACTCTGCTTGGCTGAGGTTGGGCACTGAGGGCCTCTGCTCCTTATCACTAACAGCTTATGCAGGGATAAGCTGAACCACTCCACTACTTCCCAGCATTGGGGTTCCTGCAGGCTTCATCCTTAGGGGGATTAAACTGGAAAGAGGAAACCACTGTTGAGTTGAAAAATCCAGGACTGAAGGTATAGCGAGGCCATTATAGAGAGAAAAAAACCAACTATTCTGAGTGAAGAACTTTTAGGCACAAAGGCACGGTGGAAACGGAGATCCATGTCATTGCCCTCCCTACCACCAGGTGGTGCTTAATTGAAAAGTGGTGCAGGCTCCCCACACTGCATATTCTGCACTCAGCTCAACTTCCCAGACACACGTACACTGATGAAAATACGCATTCCTTCAGCCCAGTCTTTTATCTTTTCAGCTCATTTAATTTATGCAACAAAACAATGAAGGTCGTTGCTTTTAAATGTTTACAGTAAAAGCTTTAAAAACCTTTCTAAAAAATTCCCCCTTCCCCAGTCTTCCTTCCTTTTTGGAAGAGAAAAATACAAGTACTTTCCTGCAAGTTTTATGACATTCTGGTTCTGGCTGGGGACATAACTCAGCAGTAGAATACTTGTCTAGAATGTAAAACCCTGGGTTTGATCCTCAGCTCAGAAAAAAAATATATGGTTACTGATTGTTGGTAAACTTAACGAGCCTACCGTTAAGAACCTCTACTCTGTTGGGTTTTTCGTAAGTCATCAAAAAAATTATTAAGATGAGTAAACAAAATCCTTTAGGGTTGAGATTACTGGACAGGACTCCAATTGATAAATAAGAAAGCAGCTGCCTGGTAACATTTTTAACCAGTTCTTATTCACTGATCAGAGGCCCCAATGGTCTCCATAGCCTTATGGGAGACACCCCAACTAAAGTTATAAAAAGTATTATTGTAATATGTTCACACTGGTCATCATCAAAAGAAATAATACAATAAAGCTTTTGATTTAAAAATACCCATACAAAGGTTTTCATATGGCTATGACAAATGACTGTTGTTAACCTCATGGTGTATTCACGTATTCATGCTTCCAGATGTACAGGTTTTCAAAAATGTAAAACAGGAACTGTTTATGGTGACAGAATTTTGTTTCAGATTCAGACCTCTGCATTCAACAAATGCTTATGAGATGTACATCTCACTAAAAGTAGTCAAGTTAGGTAAAAGCTTCTTATATATGAGGTAGGGAGGATTAACCAAAAAGGGGGTATCTTATGTCAAAAATGCAAATTCAAGTGTGTTACAAAATGTCATCAAGATTGTCATGCTACATTAGGTATGGTTTAGATTTCTAATTTTCTGTGTAATTGTTTGTTAACATTCTACAGGTATTCAAATGTTAAAACATCCATGATTAATAGGAAATAATGGTTTCACTCAATGCTCTAAGATGCTTGATATTCAGAGAAAATAGTAATGTTAAACTTACTGCCTCTACTACACTGTACTCTTATCAATCTTTTCTTCTGGATGTTCAACAACTGAGGTTTAGAGACCAAAAATTAGAGATAGATGGGTCAAGAGGCTAGCCAATATTTTGGCCCTCACCCTCCAAGGTCAATGAGGACCCAAGACATAAGAGAACCTCTGCTGCATTGTCCTGTACTCAGTGAGTCCCTGGTCTTCTGATCAAGAAGATTGAGAGACCACTGAGGAAAGTAATCATCAGTGTATAGTGTGCCTAAGGAGAGCTACCAGGAGAAAGAAATCTCTCTAGCTTTCATACAAAGCAACTTGGTCAAGCAATGGCAGTGACTCATCCAGATGGCTGACACCAACAATAGAGCTAAGAGGTACTGGGCATGGGTCCAAGGTAATTCCTGAGGACACTTAACTGACCTTGATAGATAGCAAGAGACTAATTAAATTTAATATAGGTCTCACCTTAACTTTGTCTTGAACACCCTGCAGAAAAGTACAACTTCAAGAGGTATAATACAATGCCATAGTAATACGTTAGCTATAAAAGAAGCTCAAATCACTAACACCATCTGACAACTGTTGGCTATACTAGTAACTGTCTCATTACAGATTAATGAACTGCACAGGGTTTAAATTGTGGGAGTTCTAACAGCTCCTCCAGCTTCAACAGATCACCCATCCTGTGCAACAACAAAACAAAAGAGAGGGATATGTTGGGAGCTGTTGAAGTTGGAAATTGACCACACGTGCAAGGCTGGAGTATGACCATCCCAAGAACAAAGAGTGCCCCAGGCAAGCCATGTGAAGAAGCTGCTTCAGCCCAGAGAACACCTAGCCCTAAGACAATCTGAACAGTGGATTGCTAGGACAACAGGATGTCATGTGACATTAAGTTGCTCAAAGGTATAAATAAAAGCCCCTACATAAGGGCCAGGGCCAGTTCCTTCTCACCCATTAGGAGTGAAGGCTCCACCTGAAAAGAAAAGAAAAGAAAAAAAAAAAGCCTCTACTCTGCAACTTGAGTATTTTATGCTTCAAGAACACAGAAAAGACTGGGCGTGGTGGCATCGACTGTAGTCTGAGTTACCTGGTAGGCTGAGGCAGAGAGATCACCTGAGTACAGGAGTTTGGGGCCAACTTGGGAAACATAGTGAGATCCTGTCCCAAGAAACAAAAGAAAGAAGGAAAGACAGAAAGAAAGGAAATATAAAAAAGAAAAGAAAAAAATGAAGGAAAGAAACAGTTACATCAAAAAAATTGGCTAATTTTATGATTCTCTTAATTCTTCCTGGTTAGCTAGCTCTTATTATTCTGAACGCTTCTGCACAAATAGCAACTCTGAAAGCAAAAACATTATCTGTTTGATAACTACTCACTTTGAGACGGTCTGGATGATGAAAACATCTTTTCCCCTCACAGACTCTTGAATCTGTACTCTTGTTTCTGGCAGGAATAGGGAAAAAGGGAGGGGAAGGCAGATAGTTAAAATATTTAAAAATACACAAAATGTTTGCATCATTCTCCATTGTTATAAAATATGGAAACTGGAACTACTACAAAATTCATTAAGTTTCAGGTACTACAACAAATAATAAACATACCAACCACTATTAATCACATTATAAAAACACATTTAGCTAAAAGATAGCTTAAATGAGAATTCCATTTCTCATGTAAAGTAACTGACTCATACACTGCTGAGTGCTGTGCTATAATGCACATGTAAAATGATATGCTCACTCATAATCTGTATCTATGGAGGACTTAACATACAAAATGATGTATGTTGTGAGAACAAAGGGAAATGACATCTAGTTTCTCTACTCTCAGAACATTGTGATCATTGTAGGGAAATAAATAGATAAAACCAGAATGGGACATTCTGTAAGACACCCTCTTCAAATAGTCAATGGCCTAGGAAGAAGAAAAGAAAAGATGAAGCAATTGTTCTAGAAGAGATGAAAGACTAAAGGGACAAAAAGATCAGATTGCTTGAACTAAGAATCCTAGTTTGGCTAGGGAGAGGTAGGGAAGGGGGGACAGATGGACGGACAACTATAGAGTACTTGCTTAATAGGTATAAAGCCCTGGGTTCCTTTACCAGGATTTTGGTGCAGGAGAAAGCAGCTATCAAAGGCCTTTCGGGGTAGTGGGAAATGTGAAGACAGACTAATATTACATGATGAGAGAATTATTGTTAATTTCTTTAAAAGTGATAATGATACCATATTTCTGTAAAAGAAAGGATTTAATATTAGAAGGCATGTGGTCAAATATTCAGGGGTTAAGTATTTTGATGTCTGCAGTTTTATTTCCAAATAGTATCACAAACATAAATTCAAATGGCAAAATATTAACTATAGAACTTAGGTAGTAGATACACACATGGGTGTTCATGGTACTACTCTTTTTAAAAAAAAAATGCTGGGTAGAACAGAATAAATGTTTATAAAACAATGTGGTATGATGCTGAGAACATGAGCTTTAGAGTCAGGGAGATGTGGATTTATATCTTGATGCTGCTACATCTGGAACCTTACCCCCAACACCTTCCCTAAACTCAGTTTTTCAGCATCTGGGGATGACAAGATTCCACAAATTTTAATTCCCTCCTTTCTTCCCAGTAGTCACCAAGTAAACATTCCATTCATAACCTGGCAAATGAAGCAGCCTCCCCAAGCCTTACACTACTAGTGCTCCCTGTAGTTTCTTTCTCATTCAGTCCCCTTTAGGATAGAATGTGCCTAAGATTCCCTGCTCCTGTTTCTTCAGTCACATTTTTCTTTACCAAAGCCACCTGGAAGATCTTGAGGGACACGAGGCAGCACTGGAGAAATTAGTAGGGAAAAACAAACTCGTGTCTTTCTACCAAAGCCTCCTGAAAACTCTCTAATATTTAAATACTTGCCAAAATCTGTAGTGAAGCCAGGTGCAATGGCACACACCTGTAATCCCAGCACCCAGGAGGCTGAGGCAAGAGGATTGTTGCAGGTTCAAGGCCAGCCTGGGTTATAAAATGAGTTCAAGGCCAGCCTGAAACTGCATAGTGAAACCCTGTCTCAAAAAAACTAAAACTAAAACTAAAACTAGACACACGGGATTTATTCACCCTGCCCAAAGTAATGTGAATTCAACCAAGAACTGAGCAAGTGTTTTCATTCAGTTGACCAGCAGCTTTGCATATATTTATGCAGCTTTCACTGAATCAGGGTTAAGAACTAGTGTTCAAGCCCCCAGATGTGACTTACACCAGAATTATATATCTAGTCAGTATTAGTGAGAGCTAAAATAAACCACTCCTTTCCATCTTGCCTGCCTGACTTCCTGCTAATGAAACTGGACAACTGAATCAAATTGTCTCAGTGGTGGAGAATGAACGCCTGAATCATTATACCATATTTCACAAAACATTAAAGATACCCATGTCCAAGATAGCTCACCTCGGTTAGGTTCCTGGTAAACCTGCACTTTACCCATCTCTACCCCCAGCCGCCTAGAGAAGAGAAAGAGGGGGAAAGCTGAGAAGGTAATAGAACAGACCCAACATCTCTATTTAAGGATGGTTCATAAACTGAACCATCCTTACATAACTTTTACCTAAAAGTAAAAGTTATTCTTATTTCAGAATTTAAAATCAATATTAAATTGTTGTGTCAGTCCCCTGTCTATCCCCCACCATGTCTA
>RJWT010056678.1:0-10000 GCA_004365215.1 Cuniculus paca
CAACAAAAAAACCCAAAAATCTATCTCCTCCCTACTTTCTATTACCTTTTATTTTGTTCTTTATGGGTTTCTCACATAAGAGACACCACATGTTACATAAGCTTGTGTGTCCGATTTATTGCACTCAACGTTGTGGTCTCTCGAGGTGCATCCATACAAATGACTCAAGATTGCAGGGCGTGGTGGCACACACCTATAATTTCAGCACTCAGGAGGCTGAGGCAGGAGAATCAATGCGAGTTCGAGGTCAGCCTGGGCTACAAAATGAGTTCAAGGCCAGCCTGAGCTGCATAGCAAGACCCTGTCTCAAAAAGACAAACAATACAAAACAAAAGCCCTTCACATGACTCAAGTTCATTCTTAATGGCAGACAGTACTCCACTGCATGTGAACACCACATTTTCTTTATCCATTCATCTGTCAATGGACATACAGGTTACTTCCAAGACTAAGATTTTTTTTTTAATCCAGTAAACAATTCACTACAAAGCGCCAGGTAATGATGTAAAATCGCACAGCTGTACCTCAGGAACTCAATGAAGTAGGCACAACCATCTCTGTGGATCGATGAGGAAACAGAGGTTTAGAGGTGAGGAGGCTGCTGACGGTCACTTCCTTGAGTAGCAAAGTATCTCATTAAAAAAACAAGCCAAGTGATAAATGGGCCACAGTGACCTAGCAGAGAGCTTAATTGCTTAATTGTAACTGCACGAATAAGGTCATCTTTTCTCCCCATTTTGGGGGGTTTTTTGAGACAGGGTTTCACTTTGTAGTTCTGGCTGGGCTTGAACTTGCTATGTGGCCCAGGCTGGCCTCAAACTCACAGGGTTCCTCCTGCCTCAGCCTCCTGAGTGCCAGGATTACAGGTGTGCCCCACCACACCTGGCTACATTTATTTTAAATAAAAAAATTTTTAAATCCTAACTACTTCTACTGAGGCTATATCTCACCCTAATTTTCTTTTGCTCATGCTTTGGCACTGGGCACAGAACCCAGGGTCTCACACATGCTAAGCAGTTCTACCATGAGTTCATCCCAGACCCACAGGTTAGAGTCCCAGGAGTAGAGGACACAGCCCCTCATAGAAGTGTATTTTTTTTTCTTTTTTGAGGCAGGGTCTTGCTATGTAGCCCAGGTGGCCTGGAACCCACAGTGCCCCTCCTGCCTTAGCCTCCTGAGGGCTGGGATGACAGGCGTGACCACCATATTGTCACCGTTCCTCACTGTGCACTAGAGGAGAATAAAGAGGAGGAGGAGAGAGAAGTGTGTGGCTTTTCCCTTGCACTGAAATCGCGCACTACCGCTTCCCCACACGGGGTGGGAGGATGTGCGTGCTTCTCTGTTGCTTCTGTGGCGGGACCTATGCATCCCCGAGTCCGAAGGCAACATCCTGCATGCACGGTGACCTCCCCGCACTCAGGGTCACACTGCTGCATTTCTGTCTCTTTTCCAGTCCGCGGCCACAGCCTCCAGTGGTGGCATCAGTGACGCAGGCGTGTCTGTGCTTGTGACCTGCTGTTTCCCTTGCATCGTATGTGTGGCTTGCTTCTGGCCATACCAAGGCCGGCTGGTCTACCTGCACTGCTGCATCTGCGCTCCTCCCAGCGGTGCTGTAACCCAGGTTCCTGAGACTTCTCACACCAGTCAGTCAATAAATACTCTGGAGGCTGAGGCAGGAGGGTCACTCTGAGTTCAAGGCTAGCCTGTACTATGCAGAGACCCTGTCTCAAAAAACAAAACAAAGCAAAGCAAAGCAAAGCAAAGCGACAAGACTGAGGAGAGGGAACAGACTGACCCCTTAGTGCACACAGGTGACTGCAGGTCACGGCCAGCAGCTGCACCTGTCATTTCCACAGAGACCAGGCATCCAGGTGGTTGGGTAGCCATGACTGGTCAGCAGGTGGGTGTCTCCGTGCCCCGGGCACTTGCTGGGGGCGGGGGGTGCTGGGTAGACACAGGCTGACCCCTGGAGTGCGGTGTAGTGCACGCCTATAATCCCAGCACTCAAGAGGCTGAGGTAGGAGGAGTCCAGCTTAACTACAGAGCAAGACCTTGTCTCAAAAAGACAAAACAGGAGAAGCTGCAGCCGCAGCAGCTGAGAGGAGCCAGGGACAGGCACCTTACACCACAGCTGAACTAGTTCCTCGGGTGCTGCACCGTGGCCTTCCGAACACCACCCGGGGCATGAAGTGCTTGGAGCCACGTCCTTCCTTCTCCCAGAAGGAGATCCCTTTGGGGCAATTTGTGCGCAAGGCTTTCATTTTCTCTAACTCACAGCTTTTATTGCACCTTTAACCAAGATGTAGGCTCACTGGGTGTGGTGATGCACTCCCGTGGTCCCAGCACCCAGGTGGCTGAGGCGGGAGGATCACTGTATGAGGCCAGTATAGACACTGCAGTGGACCCCCATCTCCAAACGTCAAAAACAAAACTCAGCGAAACCAGGACGTAGGCTTGCGGAGAGCGGGGAGGTGAGGCAGTGGCGTGGTGCTCTCCCGGCCAGGTGGCCTCACCCTTACCTGTGCCCACGCTCTTCCCGGGTTCCTGCTGTGGAGGTGCTGCTCCAACAAACCCCCCTGCCTCCTTCTGGGCCCCACTGAAGCCACCCAAAGCCACCTTTCCTTGTGACCCGCAGTGGGGGACCTCGGCCATGTTCTCGGTCCTCCCACTTTGACCCCACATAGAATTACTGCCTCTGTAGATCAAACGGGGTCAGATACTATTCTGTGAGTTCAACTTCCTCCTTCTCCCCCTCTTCTTTTTCCCCTGCTTTGGACATGTAGTCCATTTTGGCACAGAACTCACTACACAGGCCAGGCTGGCCTCTAAATCACAGCGACCCTCCTGTCACAGCCTCCTGAGCGCTGGGATTCCAGGCGTGTGCCACCACGCCCTTTTCTACTGACTTGGCACTCAGTCTTGGTTTGTAGTACTTTCCGTGGATAGAGCCCCCTCGCCACCCCCTGTAAGCTAGGTGAGCAGGACTGGTGTTTCTCCTCCGGCACCCTGCTTCCAGCACACTTGCTGTGCAGTATATGGCGGGTGTCCACTGTTGTTGACTGAATAACTGAAGGCGTTCTCTGGGTTAGGCTTTACGTTTGACCTGTGTGTGCAATGGGGTGAGTCTCTCCCTGCTTTCTCACTCTGAAAGTCAAGTTGTGGGGTTCACTAGGTCTGTGCCACCCCAGAAGCTCTTGCAGAGCGCATTCCAATGCAAGTTCTGGGCCAGCTCAGCCCTGGCATCACCACGGCAGGAGGACCCTGAGCTGTGTGCCCAGTGTCACCGAGATGGTTCTTACTGGACTTGGGGCCAACAGACCCCAGGATGGGAGGTGGAAGGCAGCGGAGGGGACAGGAAAGCATCAAGAAGAGACGGCATGTGTCCAGGGCCCCCCACCCCCGTGCTCAGTTGACCAGTGACCGAAAATGTGCGCTAAGGAGAAGGGGCGCAAACCCAGACCAATAGAAAAATACACACAATGGAAGTGCATGGCCACAGGGTTTATTATAAATTAAGGACATCCTGTGAGCCACAGTCAGGCAAAGAAACAATCCATGGCCAAGCGTGGCTCATGGGAGGCTGAGGCAGGAGAATCACCACAAGTTCAAGACCAGCCTGGGCTAGGTGGTAAGAGCTTGCCTTTGGGAAAAAAAAATGGAACCGGACATGGCCAGCAGCGAAAGAAATGACCCTGTGTGTCCTCCCACCCTGGACCCCCTGCTCCACCGAGAACCTGTTCTCACTCAATGACGCCTTGCCGGCTTTTCCTAGTCAGGTTATCCGAACATGCTTCCCTAACAAGGACAATTTCACTTGTCAGATTTTGAGACTCATACAAATGATAATTACCATTTCCAGCTTTGTTTGAGACAGGATCTCACTACACAGCCCAAGGTGGCCCCAAACTCATCATCCTCCTGCCTCAGCCTCTCGAGTGCTAGGACGAAAGCTGTGCACCACCATGCCTGGTTCATTTTTCTTCCTTTTAAAATTATACTTTCATTCTTAAAACCCTCCTGTTGTCATTTTTTGTTTCAAATGTACAAATTATAGTTGCACGTGTGATCTTGACTCCTGGGGCCCCTCTTTGGCTGTGGGAGTATGATCCGCCCCCAAGAGGGGAAGGTTTTAAGAGGCAGGCTCAACACCCTGGGGGAGCCCCAAGTCCTGAGGTGCAGCAGGGATTAAACACCCCAGCTTCCTGGCCTCAGCTGGCTCATTGTGAAGCGCGTACTGTGTGGTCTCTAGAGGGCTGGGGGCTGAGTTCCAGTTGCCCAAAATGGTAGAACACTCATCAGACTCGGCCTCTGGGGTTTTCCTCCTTGCCTGTATTTGTTTCTCCATTGCCATGTGGTACTCCCTGCCACTTTGATCTCTCTTTATTTTTCTTCTGTTGTTTGGAGATGGGGGTCTCCCTGTGTAGCCCTGGCGGGTCATGAACCCGTAGCAATCCTCCCGCCTTGGCCTCCTGAGTGCTCGGATGACAGTATGTGCCACCCTGCCCTGCTCCCCACGATCATTTTCTTAACTACTCACAGTCACAGGTTTGTCTCAAGGTCCAGCTTTGGGGAAAACAGACCTGGTGTAAGGCCTGGCCTATTTTAGGGATGTAGCCCTTCAGGACTCTACACAAAAGAGGGGTTCAAGGGGCTCCCTGCTGCACCAGGGAGTCCTGGACATTGAAATCTGCTCTCCTAGCTCTGAGGCCCATGAGAGGAACTGCTCAGCCTTGGGCTTCTCAGTGACTTTGCAGCACTGGTGCCTGGCTCGGGGACAAAGCATTACACAACACAGGACTCCCCTCTCTGGTCTCAACCAACCTGTGGGCTCTGCCTGGTGATTTGGTGTCATTTCTTCAGCTTTCCTCAGCCGTGGAGCAAACGGAGAAATGTTTTGTTCAACCCTTCTAATTATCCTCAAAGGGAAAATTCATTCAAATTACAAAGGAAGCTCCCCAGCTTTCTTTTTAAATACATACTGTATATATATATATATGCATGTATGTGTGTGTGATTAACATATATGTATTTGAGGTTCTGGGTATAAAACCTAAGGCGTATGCACTGTGCTATATCCTCACCCCTTTTTGAGAGAAGTTCTTGCTACCATAATTCACCAAATTACCCAGGCTGGGCTGAAATTTGCAATCTTCCTGCCTCAACTTCCTGGTGTGCTGGGCCTACAGGTGTGTACCACCAAGCCTGGCTTGTGTATGTATTTATGCATATGTATTTATGCATATGTGTATAAATGCACATATATTTATGCATGTGTATATATGCATATATTAACATATATACATAAATTTTAATTTTTTCCTAGTGCTGAGGATCAACCCCAAGGCCTTGGGCATGCTATACAAGTCCTCTACCACTGAGCTAGTCCCACGCATGTCTTTATTTTATTAAGAGATTGGTTCTTGCTGTACCCCACGCTGGCCCCAAATACTTAGGGGTCAAAGTGAGGATGGCAGCAGCGGCCTCTCACCAAGTGATCCTCTGCCTCAGTCTCTCAAGTAGCTGGGACTAGACACGTGCCGCCACCTCACTGGCTCAGCTTCCTCTCCTAGGGAGGAACCAACTTGACTGCTCCAGGAGTGTCTGCCTGAGCCCTGGTTACCTGCATCCCCTGGCTCCACTTCCTTCACGAGGGCAGGGTGTGGTCTGCTCAGGAGCAAGTCTTCCAGGAAACCTCCAGATGCTCCTGAGAGACCTCCTGGAAGCCAGGCCTGCAGGACTTCTTGCAAATCTGGTCTGGTCCCCTCCTCCTTTAGCTTGGCAGCACTCTACATTTATCATACTTTACTGCTGGTTGTGAACAGTCCATTCTTTCTGATTATTAACTGCAGACAGCAGCTGCGCTACAGAGGAAAGAACAGTACAGGGTCAAACGACCTGGGTTTTGGTCTCAGCTGCAGGCCTAAAGTCTGAGCTACAGTGTCACCATCCACTCCATGGGAACAGGACTCACCCCACAGTGTGATCCGAGTGTAATTATCGTGTTGTTTTTGTGACTTGAGTCTTGCTATGTAGCCCAGCCCAGCCTCAAACTCACTGTGGTCCTCCTGCCTCAGCCTCTGTGTACCACCACACCTAGCCTGAGTATTTTAAGACACAGTAGAAGGGCCGGGGATCTAACTCAGTGGCCTAAGCACCTGCCCAGCAAAGCAAAGTCATGAGTTCAATCCCCGGTGCCACAAAACAAACAAACAAACAAAGAAACAAAACCCAGTAGAATACTGTGAACACCTGATACTTAAAACTTCTGTTTGTCCAGCTTCCTATGTATAAGAACTGCTCTAAGTGCTTGACATGTTATCTTTTTGTTTTACAGTACTTTACTCAACATAACTTTTTTTTTTTTTTTTTTTTTTGGTACCGGGGATCGAACTCACCACCTTGCACTTGCCAGGCAGGCGCTTGTGCTACTGTGCTAAATCCCTGTCCTGTCAAAATTTATTTTAGACCTCAAGTAGATCCGATTACTATGGAATATTTAACAAATGAACAAAAAAGATGTTAACACTGCAAATATCAGGACCACTGGACTCTAGCACAAGTAAATGGTGGCCGTGCGGTCACTTTTTAGCATGCACGAATACAGGGCAACTATTGAGCCAGCGACCTACTATAAAGTGTTGCCTTATCTGTCTCGTGGGGAACCCGGTCTGTCCTGATTTACCAATAACTTTTCACGTACTCTGCTCGCAAGAACTTGCTAAGCAGGAGTGTGTGGCATCAGCAGAGGAAAAGCACTTTTTCTTCCCTAAAAACCTTCGCTGCAGCGCGATCGAAGGCCCACCTACCTGGACGGTGAGACCTTAGGTTTCCAGTCCTGGCTTTGAAGGAGGACTTGACTTTTTGAAGGGGGCAGAAGGACCTCTGAGAAGGATGCTGTACACTGGCTTCTCAGAAAATAACCACGCCGATGGCTCCCTTTAAGGATCTGCCCCCTCCGATCCCACCGATCATCGATTTGAGAACCTCTCTGCAGAACAGGAAAGTAATTTTTCATTTGGGAACCCTAAACATGTCGCGAGCCCCTGCAGCGAGGGGATTTGCGCACTTGGTCCTCGCGAGGTCTGCACGGGAGCTTGGGGTGCAGCTGGCTGGGCCCCGGTGCTCAGCATTCCGTGCGCCCGGGCTGGGCCTGCCCGGGCAGGCGGTCGCCGTGGTTGCCTCCGTCCCCGGTGTCGTCCGCGGGGAGGCCCTTACGTAACCAGCCTTTCTGGTACCTCAGCGGACTTCGCTTCCCCTTGAAAGGCAGCCGCGGAGGGAGACCAGGAACGACGGCGAGCCCCGGGCGCCCGCCTTGCGACTGGGCAGCCCCGGGGACATCCAGGCGGAAGCGCCCCCCAGGGACCGCGCCACCTCGCGCCCGCCAGCCCTGGCGTCCCCGCGACTCGAGCCGGCGGGCTGCCCTCACCCCGCCCGCGCGAACACGTGCGACCCGGAACACTAGCTCCCTACGCCCCGCCCACCGCGGGGTGGGGCTCGGGCCCGGAAGCACCAATCGGCGCGCGCCTTACAGCGCCGTGGCGCGCCGGCGTCGGGTCGTCCAATCGCGGGCGCCGCACCGCCCGTTCCTCGGCGCCCCGCCCCCAGCCGCGCCCCCGCCTGCCGGGCTCGCCGCCGCCCCTCCCCCGCCCCGGCGCCGCCCGCGAGGCGGAGAAACTGGGGCAGAAGTGAAGATGGCGGCGGCGGCCTCTCGCCCGTGACGCGCGGCCCGCGCCCGCCCGCCCGCCGCCCGCCGCCCTCCGCCCGGACCCGCGCCGGCGCCCGCTCGCCCCCGCGGCCCGGCGCCATGACGTCCATCCACTTCGTGGTGCACCCGCTGCCGGGCACCGAGGACCAGCTCAATGACAGGTACGCGGCCGCCATGGGGCCGGGCCGCGGCGGCGTGAGGCCGGGCCGGCGCGGCGAGGACGAGGCCCGCGGCGGGGACGCGGTCCGCGGCGGCGAGGCCGGCCAGGCCCGGAGTCCGCGTTCCTCAAAGTTGGGTCGAGGCGGACAATGCGACGCGGGGGAGGGGCGGAGCCGGGTCCACACCGCCGGCTGCGGGCGGGGGCCGTCGCGGCGGGCCCGATCCGGGGCCTGTGGGGACCCCTCCGCCGGCCGCGCCGGGTCGGGGCGCAGGTCGGGCCGCCACCCCTCTCGGCCCCGGCCTGTCCGGCCCGACCCGACCCGACCCGACCCGACCCGACCCGACCCGGCGCGGCGCGGCTTTTTTGTTCCTCTCCATCCTAACGCTCGTCTCCGAGTTGAGGTCTGACAGCTGGGCGCCGCGCGTGGGGCGGCGGGGCTCGGGAGCAGCTCGCGGGGCCCCGGTGCCCGGCACGCTGCGCGCCCGGCCTCTGCTGTCGGGGTGGAGGCGGAACCTGGGCGTTTGTTTGTTTGTTTGTTTGTTTTTGTTCTGCTTTAAAGCTGTGTCGCTTTGACCTCCTCCCTTCCTCCGCCACCCTCTTCCTCTGCCAGCTTAGGAGATTGGATTGCGGGCCCCGTGCAGGAAAAGTTCCTTCACTCTTGCAAAACAGACCGCGAGCCGGGCGAGCGAGGCCTGCGGGGAAGCGGGTCGGAGTCCGGGACTCGGCCTCCTGAGGGGCCGGAAAGCGGGCGTCCTAAGCCTCCCTCGCCCCCAGTCCCTCGGCTCCGTTTCTTGAGCGTGCAAGGCCATCTGGCTCCAAGTTGAGCGCGAGCTGTAATTTTTGCTAAGTGATCCGGTGACTTCAGTTGCCTGACGCCCTGTTTGTCATGCGCTTCCCGGGAAGAGGAAGAGGCCTGGCTGGCTGGGGAGACGCAGGGCTCCCTGGGTGTGGGCACAGCCTTCAAAGTCAGAGCTGGCCCCTGCGGTTGCTCGTCCAGGGCACAGATTTGTCTTAATTCTGCTGTAACCACATGGTTAGATACGTGTTCACGAAACTTCTGAAATACTTTTTTTGAGGCCATTAACCACTCGGGAGTTGCCTCCTAGCTCCTTTAAATGATGAAAGTAACACCTACATTGTTGAGCATTTTGTTTGTCATCCGCAGAGGTCATCTTAACACTCGAACCTAAGTGTTTTTGTAAGTTTCAGAGCCAGGCTCGCTGTGAAGGTAGTGCCGCTGTCATGCCCAGAAGCATGCCAGTAGTGCTTGCGGTGTAACTCGGAGCTTAGTCACGGCAGGACAGAAGTAGGGCATATTTTCTATATTAGTCCCCACTTTGTATACCAGGAGCCCTGGCTGGCTTCTCACTTGTGCACCCCAAACCTGGTTTGCAGTCATTTCAGTTTTTAATACTCCTTTTACTTCAGCTGTTTGAGAAACTTAAAATAGTTTTGTTTCGTTTTGTTTTGTTTTGTTTTTTAATTTTCTGGTTCCGATAATTGAACCCAGGGACTTTGAACTGAGTTTCATCCCTGGTCCTTGTCGAGGCAAGGTCTACCTGCCTTGCTCAGCCTCTTAGAGTACTGTGATTACAGGCATGCTCCTCCACTCCTGGCTACAAATGATATACCTTAAAAGCTTTTTCCATTGTTAGGATTCATTTCATGCCCATATACAATATTAAGAATGTTTAGATTCTTTAAGCGTCAGTATAAAAAATTAAGAACATTTAGATTACCATGAATTCTTTCATGAAATAAGGAAAAAGACAAGCAGATTCGAGTTATATATAACATGTGTTGTATTAAGGTGGCAGGTAGATGAGCAAAGAGAAAAATGTAGTAGGTAGAATTTTAGGTGTCTGGTTGTATCTGGTCTGTTCTGACAGTGGGTTTGAAACAATCAAGGCTCCTTAAATCTTGAAGTTGATATTGCCGGGCGTAGTGGCTCACGCCTGTAATCCCAGCACTCGGGAGGCTGAGACAGGCGGATCATTGTGAGTTTGAGACCAGCCTGGGCTACAAAGTGAGCTCAAGGCCAGCCTGAACGGCATAGTGAGACCCTGTCTCAAAAACAGGGCTGGGGATCTAGCTCAGCGGTCTAAGCGCCTGCCCGGCAAGCACAAGGTCGTGAG
>RJWT010056679.1:0-10000 GCA_004365215.1 Cuniculus paca
GCATAACACAACTTCAGTCTGTTCACCTTATCTCTCCTAGACTTCCATGGGGGCGGACCTGGTCCCCCATCTGTCACCTTTAAGCCCTCCAACCCCTGATCACCTCTCCACACAGTAGCTGAGATGACCATCGAATGAGGCAAATCGGATCATGTCATTTTGCTCAAAACCAAGGGTCTTGTTCATCTTTGTAAGCCAATCACTCTCTGAGCAAACAACCCAACTCTGCCACTGTAAAGCAAAAGCAGCCTTAGATGATATTAAATAATGGATTCTGTGTGTTCCTATAAAGCTTTATTTATGAAAACAAACAATGAGCCAGATTTGGATCACAGCCCAGAGTTTGCCAATCCTAGATCAAGGTCTTCCAACAACAGGATTTCCATTTGTCTTGGATTCATTTCCTGTGAAACAAACCATGAGATGAGGATATAAGGAATTCACATAGGAGAAATCTAGCAAGTCCTGAGAGAAGACTAGAAAAGTACTATGGTTTGGATCTTAAGAGTCCCCTAAAAGCCAATGTGCACGTGCTTAGGCTTGGTCCCCAGGTGACACTATTGGGAGGTGGTGGAATCTTTAAAAAGTAGGACCTTGCGGGAGGTCTTTAGATCATTGGTCATTGGGAGGTCTTTAGGTCATTGGGAGCACCTTCAAAGGGGACTGTGGGACTCAGCGCCCTTCTCCCCCTTTTTTTCTTCCTAGCCATGAAGTGGGCTGCATCACTCCACTACACACACACACACACACACACATACACACACCTGCCATGAGGTCCTGCCTCACCATGGACCTAAAACAATAGGTCCTACCAACCATAGACTCCAATGTTAAAATAAACATTTTCTTTTTATAAGTCACCTATCTGAGGTATTTCATTGTAGTAAAGGAAAGCTGACAAGCAGAGGAGGACAACAGGAGCGGAAACAACACAAACAGGGGACTTAAGAACAGTTTCCACCTTGGGCAGTGGGGCCTGGAGGACCTGCTCAGTTACCCTCCTGAGGGACAAGAGGGCTGGGGTATTCACACCCTCTGGCTTAGTCATTAGTTGAAAGCTACTGCAGATGGGGTGGGATCGTATTAATTCTCCACACCTCCAACCTATCCAAAGGTTCATCAGCCAGAGAACACACAAAGCACAGAGTGACACGTGCCTGAAGCCAGAAAAACAGTACCCCTGTTAATACCCCCTGACCCTCAGTCACAGGGTTTTTGTGTCCTTTGGGTCCTTTAGGTATACTCGGTTTCCCTCACAAGCCGCCACACAGGACAGAAACCAACGTCTTGTTTGCATGCACTGTAAGAAGCACGATACCTATCACACAGTAGGAGTCCAGTGAAGGCTGGATAAATGAATGAATGATGTTACGGATCTGAGGACTCCCTGTTCACAATCTCGGAAATGCTCTGCACCTCCCCAGCCCACCCAAAGCTTAAATCTGCCAGAGGAGTCCAGGGATGGGCCGGGAAAGACTCCAGAGCAGGAAGGGTCAGGCAGGTAGGACAGACCAGGGGGTTTCAAGCAAGCCTCGAATGCATCCAATCCATGTCCTTCCTGTTGCAAATGTGCAGCATAATAAACAAACTGAGCACTTAAAACCAGACAGTAGTGTTGAGGTTTTTACTAAATGCATATATTGCCTTTTCAGAATTAAACAATGCAGATTTCAGATAGATAAAGTAGTATTATCATTATTAGTATAGAAATGTACTAGAAAGCTATCATACCTTTAAATGCTGGACTGGCTCAAGAGCGATCAGACAACACAGTGTAAAATGAAATAATGAGCTGGCTTATGTTAAATAAGATACTAGCATATTATAACACAGAATTTTAGACTTTTGGAGATAAGGTGCATTAATATTCAATGGCAAACTTATTGAAAAACTCAAGTATCTATATTATGCTATACAATATACCTTAAATGAATTAATAAAGTAAATCTAAGACCAAAATCATAAAATAACCAGAGGAAAAATGAGCAGATGGCTGGTATTCAGGAGGAAGTCATTCCCAGTCTTAAACATTCCCAGTCTTAATTCCTAAGCTTTAATTATTTTTTGCTTTAAATACAAAAGAAGAAACAATAAAAACTAAACTCCAGAAGTCAAAAGGCACAAACAGATAACACTGTAAATACAGTGAAAAGTCACAAATAGCAGGAAATTATTTGTGCTAATATATGATTAATGGTTGGTGTAACTAATGATATAAATAGTGTTATATATCCCCAAGAAAAATGAATAAATTTCCAAATAGAAAAATTTTGGCAAAATTCATTATATAATAGCACACAAATATACTCTAATGGTTAATAAACATTTAAGAAAATGTCAAGCAGCAGTAATAACCAAAGATGCACACAGTTAAAGCAGAAGAAATAATTTTCACTTACAAAACTAAAACAAAATGTTGCCATTAGTGGAGAAACTGGAGAACCACAAACATTGCTTCCACTGGGAGCAAAAGTAGATTGGAACTTTCTAGAAAGTGATGAAACAGTATTTATCAGTACCTCTAGAATGTAGGTGCCCTTTGGTTAATTGCTCTTTTAGAGAGATTTTCTTTGAAAAGAATGGAAGGTGTGCACTGAGATTTATTCAGTAAGTGTTTCATCATAACCTTGGTTATAATTGTTGGAAATCGGGAAGACTCTAAGGGTTCTAAAATAGGCAACGGATTAAATAAATTGTGGCACACCTAGGTGACAGTAACACACAAGCACAAAAGTTTCCATGCCTAGCCAGGTGTGGTGGCGCACACCTGTAACCCCAGCACTCGGGAGGCTGAGGCAGGAGGATCGTTGCAAGTTGGAAACCAGCCTGGGCTACAAACCGTGCTCGAGACCAGCCTGAACGGCCTAGTGAGACCCTGTCTCAAAAAGGCACACACCACACACACAAAAAGATTCCATGCTTATACAATCAGTACCTAAATTACTTAACTCTCGCGCCTAAATTTCCTTTGTTTACAATAGGAATAAATTCATCTGTGTAAAAAACAGTCACATATTTATGAAAAAACAAAAAAGAGGACAGGAAAGGAACACAGCCAAGCCTCCACACCTTCGGTTCTGCCTCCACAGACCCACCGACCGCAGATGGAAAATATTCAGTTGAGAGACAGCCGGACACACGGCGGCTTTCCCGTCGTCGTCATCCCCTAAACAAGACAGTTTGACGAGCATCCACGCGGCGCTGCCATTGGGTATCACGAGTCACCTGGAGATGATTAGCGGGACACAGGATGAGGCGCCTGCGCGCTTACGAGCACCACGCCCTTCCGTGGAAGAGACCCGGGCGCCCTCGGACTTTGGGTCCACCGGAGTCCAGGAACCAGTCCCCAGCGATCCTGAAGGACGACCACACAGACAGTGAGGCCTAAGGAGAAAAAAGGGCAGCCACATGTTATCAGAGGTGAAGTTATAAATAATATTTATTTTTATATTCTACTATATGCTTTTTTTTTTTCCTTTGAGACAGGGTCTCACTATGCAGTTCAGCCTGCCTCGAACTCTGCAACATAGCCCAGGTTGACCTCGAACTTGCATCGATCCTCCTACCTCAGCCTCCTGAGCGCTGGGGTTACAAGTGCGCACCACCACACCCGACCTTATATTCTTTTTCTTAATTTCCAAAATATTTTATGATAAGCATATATCGTCCTCATATTTTTCAACGTCATACTTTAACTGTTTTGTGTGATATATTCAATTTTGCTCAGGAACTACTGTGTACTGTGTGCTATGTACCCACTGTGTGCTGAGCCCCAAGCTACACTCTGGGAATCCAGAAGAGAGAGCAGACCCTTCTGAAGAAGGCAAAGCCGAGTTTGGATAAAAACTAACACCAGCAACAAAAACCCAGAAAAACACAGAGTGGAGCAGGGGGCCTCTTCCTGATGCTGCCTTTCTTCTACATTTTTTGAATCACCCGTGCTTTTATAGTATATTGTTCATGTCTTTATGTGAGGTTATTTTTCAAGAAACGTCTCAATGTAGCATGAACATAATGAGTGAAAAAAGCCAGTGATTCCTTAAGAAATTAAAATGAGCCACGCTGTTAATCCCAGCACTTGGGAGGCTGAGGCAGGAAGATCACTGTGAGTTCAAGGCCAGCCTGAACTACAAGCGAGAGCCTGTCTCAAAAAACTAAAAAACAAATGCATTAAAATGAAGTGGCCGCAATAACAGTTTTTGGGGTGAGTGGGAAGGACAGTGTTTTCAGGAGATACCACAGAATCGCCCCTAAAGGAGCCCCTTTAGGGCTGGGCTCAGTGGCACTAATGACAGCTGTGCTCTAATTGATCTGCATGATCATAATTAATTTATGCCTACTTTCCTTACTGCACTAAAATTAGCAACTAGCATTTATAATGGTACATATCACATGCCAAATGTTATCGGTGGATTTTTAAGACAGAGTCTCGCTATGCAGGTCAGGCTGGCCTTGAACTCACTATGCATGTAGCCCAGGCTGGTCTCGAACTTGCAGGGTCTCGAACCCCGCGTGCTCTGGCGGCCAGCATTCCAGCACATTCCACAGCCCAGGCCACCCACAGGGGCGCAGGTCCAGCCCCGTGCCTGGCTCAGCCGCCCAGACGCCGGCGCAGGATCCGACCGTGCGCGAAAACGCCCGCCCGGAGCGCGAGCTGGGGCGCGGGATGCCCCGCCTTGCTCCTCCGCGCTCCCCAAAACGCGCGCTCCCCCGCCAGCAGGCGCAGATCCTTCTCGAGGAATCGGGAAACTTTGGCCCTTATGGTGCCGATGGCCTGTGAACGGATCGCTGCGTACGGGTGGCAAAGACACTGCTTGCGGGGCGGGAATTGGAGGGTGAAAATATGGAAAAGCCCCCCAAGGGGTTTTTGTGGGTTTTTTTGTTTTGTTTTGTTTTTTTGGTCTGTTTGAGGCAGGGTTTCTCTATGCCGTTCAGGCTGGCCTTGAGCTCACTTTGTAGCCCAGGCTGGCCTTGAACTCGCAGCGATCCTCTTGCCTCAGCCTCCCAAGTGCTGGGATTACAGGCATGCGCCACCACGCCTGGCTAAGGGGGCAATTTTTAAAAAAGGTCGAGTACGCGGCCCTGTGACAGGAGGTGCCCCCGTTATCCCACAGCACAGGCCCTGAGGGGCACATTAACACAGCTCCGCTGTGATTTACAGAGGAAAACTCCAAACCTCGGTCTGCCCCAGGCCAGTTGCCGCCTGAGCGACCTCCGAGCTGTCGCCTCGCAGGAGGTTGAGGTCAGAAGCGGGAAGGCCGCACTCTCAACGGCCCAGCAGCCCTGGGAACCTCTCTTCTCCAGCCCAGCCCAGAGCTCCGGGCGAGCACCTGCGCGTGCCAGGTGACCGTCCACAGGTGTCGCCAGGGGGACCCGGGCTCCCCGGCCGCAGGAGAGCCGCCCTCCTCCCCGCAAAGGCAGAGCCAAAAGAGGCCCGCGATCGCTCCCGCATGCCGCGTCCCCAGCCCCTGTCGGAAGCTCCCTTGTCAAACTAATTATACTTATGGGTGTTCTGTGACTTGCTGTATTCCCCGAAAAAGAAAGAAAAATGAAGTTCTCTTTCAGGTTTTCAGGGTAGATAATGTCAAATATTTACAGAGCAAACATCATTCTAGAAGCGCGCCATTCTCCTGCTGCTGATTAGGGAGCTGCCAATCACACCGTGACGGGAGGCCTGTCACCCTCTCAGCAGAAAGAGAAGCCTCCCGTCGCGGCTGAGCCCGGCGCTGCCAGGCCAGGGTGACAGGCGCAGCCCCCGGGCGGCCCTCCAGGAAGGGGGGAGAGGGCCTCTGGAGGGAACGCCGGGCTCCCGGCCACGCCAGGGCTGCTCCGACTCTGCCTCGGACCACGGGAGGCTGAGCGGGAGCCCCGGGAAGGGCTCGGCTGAAGCTCCGGGTGCCGTAGCCATGCTGGGGACCACACTTTGAGAACCAGCTCCGAACCTCTACCGTTCCAGCTGTGGGCCCCCAGCCAAAGGCTTCCGGGTCGCCTAGGAGCTAGTGAGAGAGAGGCAGGATCTTAGAACCAAATCTGCCCCAGGTACTGAACAGAACTGGACTTTTTTTTTTCCTTGTGGTATTGGGTATTGAAACCTGGACTGAGCTACATCCTCAGTCCCTTTTTTTATTTTATTTTTTTTCTTAATTTTGGGGTAAGACCTCACAACTGAGCAACTCAGTTGCTCAGGCTGGGCTCCAACGGGCCATCTGTCCGCCTCAGCCCCATGATGCAGGCTTATAGCCCTGCACCACATGCCCCGCTGGGGTCTGCGTTTTAACAAGACCCCTGGGTGCTACTGACCCACACTGCACTCTGAGGAGCACTGATCACACGACAGAACCAGCCGCAGCAGCCGAGGTCTGCAGCTTCTGGGTCCCTAACTTGGAGAATCTGCGTGTCCTCGAGGGGAATAGGAAGAGCGAACACACACACGCGAGTGCACACACACACACACACACACACACACAGACCTGTAAAGGCTCCAGGGTCAGCGCCTCTGGTCCTGGGCGCTGGGGCACGGACGTGAGCTTCCGTGCAACCCCGGGGGACCTCTGTCTGCTTACTGTCACGCATACACACACACGCGGGCGAGCTCCTTTGCCGTGTGGGTGATGACCACGGTCCCCGCACTTGAGGCCTCTTCTGCACACAAATCCACGCGTTCACGGCGAGCTCAGGGCTTTCTCCCCACGAAGCTCTCGCTCATCCCTCAGTGGAGAGGGCCGGGAAAGCAGCAGCCGTCCCGAGGAAGCCGAGCCTCAGCTGGGGAAGGGGGCTGGCCTGGCCCCCAGGCTCACACGCTACGCGTTGCAGGTCATCCCAGCCCAGGGTCCCCACAGCAGGGGTTCAGCAAGGAGACCTCCCAGGGCCAAGGTGCAAGCGTGCAGACTTCGGCACCTCTTACATACGAGGTCCTGCGACAGCTATTAGAGTCACAGAGATGATCAGCAAGACCTGGCCTCTGCCCTTGAGCTTCTCTGTGCACAAAACACCCCTCAGCAACGCGGTCCGAGCGTGGGGTGGGATTCGGCAACTCTGTGCACATCCCTCTGCTTTTCCCCCTCTTCAGTGCCATCTCCTCCTCTCCCTTCGGTCCCAAACGAAGGATGCGATAACTCCAACCCCCGCCTCTGTCTCCACACATGCAGGGACCCTCATCTCAAGCAGCCTCCCTCCTTAAGAGCCAGCCAGCACGCCACTTCTCCTCCTCCGACACTGCGGGCTCGGGGCCTCCTCCTGACGCCTCAATCTCTCTCCACGGAGCCCCGGCGCTGGCGGTGCCCACTGCCTGGAAACCGTCCCCGGAGCCAGCCGCCTGCGCCGCTCTTGGCTCGTGCGTAGCAGGGCTGCCTTCCCTCTCGCTCCCTTAACCCGCCTTGCTGTTTTCTTCCCAGCACAGAGCCCAGGGACAGGACGGTAGACAGCGATCTGCTTCCATCCGTGGTTTGCGACTGGACGACTCAGCCGGACACGACACCAGCAATGTCCAGGGACATTCCTCGTTGTCACTGTTGGGAGCAAAGGGCGTTGCTGCTGGCATCGAATGGGTAGAGAGAGACTCAGGATGCAGCCAAACACCCAGCCGTGCCCAGGGAACGTCCACGCACAGGGACGAAGCTAGCCCCTAACATGGCAGGGCCAGTGCTGAACCCGTGGTTGACGTGGTAATCGTCTCCACAGAGTCAGAGACAGGGCCTGCGGTGTCAGCGATGACCAGGAAATGTGTGTGGAATGGATGAGTGGCTGAGTGAATTAATGAATGAGCAAAGACAGTGGCTCAACATGAGAGCTCAGAAACATATTACTTACCCTAGCTCCTACCTTCCAGGTCTCCGCATATTTGAACCTTTGATTTTTACCCCATCCACACATGTACACGTGCGCACACACACGCGCACTCACACACATTTGCTCATGCACGGTGCAGAGCTCCTGGACGCACCTCAGCCCCCACACAGCACTAACCTGCAAAGCGATCATCATTTGCTTGGCCATCTGCTCCTGGCCCCTCCACGCACGACTGAGTTCCGGGGAAAGGGGCTGTGTCTTTCTTGGTCACCTGTTCCCCGGTTAATCCTCCAAGTGTCCGGCTGACTGGCCACTCCCTAACATGCTGAATAAAAGGCTATCATTTCATCACAATAGAGCCCCAAATATGGCAATAAATATATCTGCTGAACAAATGAATTTGCGAAAGGATTGTATATTGAGATATTCACGTGGCTCCTTCGGCCTGTGGTACAGAAACAGCAGACGAGCTTTCCATCCCTGCCCTTTGAGAGCAGCCTGGCTCCTGTTGCTCTTTTCCTCGGGGGACAGTAAGAGGGCTTTGCTGGAAGTAAAGGATCTGATTGTCCAAGGAAGGAGGACGTTCGTGGGTTGGGACAGGGAAGCAAGGAAACGCTGGCCCAGCTCTTGGGACGGAGGACATGCAGGGGACACAGTGGTCCTCCAGGGTCCCCAGAGGGGGCTGACTGACCTGCAGAGGTGTAGGGCTGAAACCTGCAGTTTCCCACATTTGGACGAAGAGTGCCTGGTCTTGGAACTTCCGCCGAGGGACCCGAGCGGCTTGGGCTGGTGGCTGCCTGCTTTGGAGTAAAGATGCTCTGGACAGAGAGCGTCTCTGTTTTCATCACAATGCAGCCAAGACCAGAAGTGCATTTCCCTAGAGCCCCAAGACTTTGTTCAACTCTCGGGAGAGGAAGGGATTCTCCATAAATCTAAGAAAAAAATTCCGACTTCTAGCTTGGCTCCATCCAACGGAAACCAAGCGCAAGCCCTGTGCCTGCGAGATTCACACTCGTAGTTGCCACATCTAAAGAAATCAGAACAGAAGAAATTGAGCTCGACAATGTCACAACCATTAACTCAACATGTCCAAACCATTGTTTCAGTGTCCGGTCAAAATTTAACATCTTTAGTAGTTCCTTGTGGTTTAGTCCTCAGTCTTCAGATCACGGAGCCTGCATTCCCTTTGTGGTGCCCAGAGCCACAGGGGCCGGTCACCCCCATGTCACCAAGCTCAGCTCTCCTGGACGGGACAGCTGTGTTGGGGGGTCTGCCGCCTCCAAAGCTGGCACTGACATTTAAGTGTCCTTGTAACAATATTAAGATGTGGGGCCTTTAAGAGGCAATTCCACTCCTCCAATAGACTGGTTCTGTGACCTCAAGAGTGAGTTCATCCCCTGTCCTCTCGCCCTCTCCCTCCCTCAGTCTCCCTCTGTCCCTGTGCCACAGATGCCCTCTGCCATGGGAACACACCGCAAGGAGATGCCCACAGCGCCACCATGCCCCAGCTTCCAGAACCAACAACCATAATTCTCTGTTCCTTATGAATGACGGCCTCGGGTTTTCTGTCACAGTAGCATCCTGTGGACAAAGGTGAAGACTTGCTACAACCTTCTGGATTTTTTTAATTGTCTAACATTCACATTCCTCAACGTCAATTTTTTTTTTAGACGGGGTCTCACTCTGCAGTCCAGATTGATCTTGAGCTCAGTATGTAGCCCAGGCTGGCCTCAAGCTCATGGAGAGCCTCCTGCCTCAGCCTCCAGAGTGCTGGGATGACAGGCGTGTACTACCACGTCTGGCTGTTTTTCTCTTTTTTCTGATGTTAGTGCCCTTATACCTTCTGGGCAGTTTTGTCTCTATATCAGCTATCTATTGCTGCTTGTTCTGGGTTGAACTGTGTCCCTCCCTAAAAGATACACTGAAGTCTCACCCCCCAGTCCTTAGGCATGGGCTCATGTTTGGAAATAAGGCCTTTAGAGCTGTAACTGAGGTAAGATGAGACCATAGGGGGCACCCATTACTGTGTGAAACACGCACTGCGGAAATTTTATGGCAAGACACAGGGAGAAGATGGCCATGGCCGAGCTAAGGATGCCCGGGATACCCAGAAGCTGCCAAGGCCAGGGGTCACTCGTTCCCTGCACCTCCGGGGGGTGGGGATCTGCTGACATCCGATAGTGGCCTTTTCTGATGTCTAGTGAGATAGTGC
>RJWT010056680.1:0-10014 GCA_004365215.1 Cuniculus paca
GCCCAGCAGGTATGACACAACCCTTCTGTGTTATAAATTACGTATGTGTATCTGGCCCAAAATATCTGGAAATAAAAAACTTTTATTATTGCATCGCTATAAATTTCAAGAATATCAACATTCAAAAGATTGAGAAGCACCAAATATCAGGCTACAGTTTAATTCAAATACTGTCATAACAGCAACTTCATTATAGTAAAATAAAAGGGTCATGTTGGAATATAATTCTGAGAACAGGACATCAGAGGCCTTTGAGACTTATTCTGATAATAAAAACTTCTAATATTAAAGATAACAATTGACAAACAAAAAAATTTAAGTGTAGGATGTGGCACAATGGAAGTACACTTCTGGTCAGAGTATAAAGTGGTCTGAATATTTTGGAAAGCAATTTGGCGAGATCTAGAAAACTCAAGTATGTCCAAGTCTATGATTTACATAGTCCATGTCGAACAGATATATCTTAGGAAAAATCTCATATAAATGTCCAAATAGACAAGCAGAATGCTGTTCTCTGCAATTGGTTTTCACATCCAAATATTGAGAAACAGCCTGAATGTTCATCAATAGGGCAAAACACAAACTATGATGTGTTCATACAATGTAATGCAGCGACCAAACTGAGCTGCAGGTATCATCATGGATAAATGTTGCAAACAATGATGAGAGACCAAAAAAAAATAAAAAACCAGGTTCCTGAAGGACGTGTGTCTGGTATAATGTCATTTATATAGTAGTTAAAGCTATATGTAAATTCTTACATACTCAGTGCAAGGATTAAAATACAGAAGAAAAGGATACACACTGATTTTACAAGAATGGTGTTTGTGAGGATAGGAATCAGATCAGGAAAGAATGGAAAGAGGATATAATTGCAGCTGTAAAAACTTAGGACATTTTTTACATCCCCTGAATATATATATATATATATATATATATATATATATATATTTCTTATATATCATATATATGTATATATGTGTATATATATATATTCTTTTACAATGCTCATAATGTAGTCAGCAGGGAAACTGCACTTTCACTCATTTAAAGTCTCTGTATAGACTCCTTTATGACCATTAGCATCTTTAATTCCCCAATCCTAAAGTAGCTTGGATTTCAGGAAAAGTACATTTTTTTCCTAACAAATTCTTTCTGCCCTCAAGTTCACTCATTCAGAGAACTGAAAGTTATTTCCTAGTTAAACTAACTCATCTATGTCTGAACAGAATTGCTTCTTTGCCAGTAGCTCATATTCCTCTTAGGTATTTCTTCTGTCCCCAAGGGTGTCGTGATACCTCTCCTTCTAGTTTCATTAGCTAATTTATGAAGGCACTGTTTGTTCCTTTAGCCAGATCATTAATAATTCTGTCATGTGTTTCCATCTGGTTCCCTTAGTTTCTGACTAAGCCTACTCAGAGCAAGAGAACCCTTCTCAGCAGTGACACTAAGCTTACCAGAATGGTTCTAGAGAATCATCCGTTCTCTTGCTCACCTCTGTGCTTTCTCAAGGTAAAAATGAAAGCCTGAAGAAAATGTTACATAATAAAAATGAATTTATTGTCCTTGTTTAACCCAACTATGCACCTACATCTTCTCTGTAGTCAGCCCGAACTCCAAGAAATTTACCTCTAATTTAAAACATTTGATCAAGATTAGCTAAGTGGAGAAATCAACATTTGATTTGTCTTCAGTTTAAAAAGTAATAAATAGAAATCTTCAAGGACAATAAAAGCAATAGATAAATAGCCACGAGCAAGCTAAATAGACAAAAATAACAAAATTTAGAGCTTGTGACATTTACAATTCTCAGTCTCCTTCTATTTTCCACTCCCGACAAGCAGTGTTAGCCTGAATGTTGAAAAGTGTAGGAAAAGGAAATCTGTATTGCAGTGGATGGCCATAAATCAAAAGCATACCATCAGTTCATAGCAGGCAAGGTCAAAATTTTTGAATTATGGAAAAGAACCCAATTTCTGTTATATATGCCTCCATAATTTTATAAGCATGCTCATTCATGATAAATTATTATTATTGTAGAGCAGATGGATGAATCTCAATCATTATACTATAATGGAAGATTAAACATTTTCTTAACTTCTATTCATCAAATTAAGTCTTTATACTCACAGCAAAGGACAATGCTTCAATGTTATCATTAGGGATTTTTAAAATGTAACTTTAGCGTGAAGCATAATAAGCCATGATTAATGTACTGGCAGAAGTAAATACTAAACAACACATATTAGCATAGATTTTTCTGTTCCCTTATTTGGTGGCTTCTCAGCCCATAAATTGTGTCAAAGAGAAATTCCCATGAAAATCATTTGATCTTTTTCTGCTGGGGCTTCCTTTTCAACTACATCTTTACCTGTGAAATATTACTTATTTCCTAGAGCTGTGGGAAGTTTGCTAGAAAAGGAGAAGGAAGCTAGTACCTGTGAACCTCCAATAAGAAGAAAATTTCTGGTTTAGTTGAGTTTTTGTCACATTTAATGAATTGTAGGATGTAGAACAGGGTGGAAACAAATCTCACGATCAACACCTCTCTTGTGCATTCTTCTCCAACATGCAAGACTGCCACTAACTACTCCAAATCCCAAAATATATCCAGTCTTTACAACACCTGAGAAAGCAGTTTCATGCTGTCCTCCAAGAATGCATTTCAACACTTATGCTCATGGTAGAAAAACTGTTAGTGGAAAAGAACTGTTAGAGAACTGACAGCAGAAAGAAAAACTGTACAGTGGAACAAAGAGCACTAACATTGGAGTTACTTGCTGCACTTGACCTTGGGATCCAAGGTCAAGCTCCTGATCTTTCACTTTATGGACCAACGTGCATCCTGTTTAGTCTCTTTTTTAATTCTTTTACTTTTAACATTTATTGCCTTCTCTGACCAGACACACATTAAACCTTTTGCATGCAATGACTCAGTTAATTCCCTCAAAACCCTCTCTCCACTACATAGCACTAATCACTTCTCACTTCCACTGTTGTTGTCCTTGCTAATTTATAAAAGATTGGAATACAACACACTATGAAGACTTCGAGAAAAAAATGCAATAGTTAACAGCTGTCATGAATTATTGCTAGCTTTAAATAGCTAGCAATGGTTAACTATTTGAAAACATAATAAAGAACATTAAATATCAATTACTGTGCATCAGCACATCATTTATTAGCTATGGTGTTCCTCAGCTGGGCTACATACTATGATTTCTAACATGAAAACAAATTTTCGATAGCAAATTATCCCGTCAACCCAATAAAATTTTGGAGAAAACTTTTCAGTCAGTAAAGTAGGGTGCTAAGTGGGAGAAGAAAAACAATGCTTCAAGGATACTAGACACAACACCAGCTGGATATGTGATCTCAGCTACACCAGAGGCTAAGGCAAGAGGAGCAAGTTCAAGATCAGACTAGGCAACTTAGCAAGACCTTGCAGAAAATAAAAAACAAAACTGTGTGCGGTGGTATACACCTATAATCCCAGCGCTCTGGGAGGTAAAAGCAAGTTCCTGCCCAGCTTGGGCAATTTAACAACTTAGCAAAAGGCTGTCTCAAAACATTTTTTTAAATTTTAAAAGGCCGAGGATGTAGCTCAGTGCAAAGTCCCTGGGTTTACAGTACTGCAAAAAATAAAATAAAATAATTAAAACTAAAAAGGATTGGGGTTTGGCTCATTGGTAGAATGTTTGCCTAGCATATGTGAGGCTCTGGGTTCAACATCTAGTACTGCGAAATATGAAATGAAATGAAATGAAATGAAATGAAATGAAATGAAATGAAATGAAACAACAGCAAGACCAGGTAAGGTGCTTTTCTCTACCTTACAGAAAGAAGTTTGCCTCACACAGTAAGAAATATAACTTCTCAACAAGTCATGTAAGAAAGTAGGAGGATGTTGTTGAAATACTTGCAGTGCTGAAGTAATTACTCCTACTTCTTAACCCTGAAATAACCCAAACATGTATCTATGAGCTTTTGGTCATGATCCAGAAGTCGTGTTAGATCCTGAAGGACTCTGAGCCATCCTTTCCTACACGACCACTGAAACGAACTATAACTTCAGAAACTATGAAAAGATGGGCTGCAACCTCATTTTTCTCATTTTTCTTTCTCTTTACCCTACCATACACATGTGTGCATATACATACTCAGTTTGGGTTTGAGATTAAAATTTTTTATCTAAGCTAAATTTAAAACCTTGTTCAAATTCCATTGGTTTTATACTGGGAAGAAGAGATGAAAGTTTTTGCACAACAAACGATGAAAATTCTTGGTCACAAATAAGATGTTTGTGTAAGGAACACAACCAGATTCTGATGTGACAGGGCAGAACACAGGCTTGGAGGCAGAGCCAGGCAGAGATGGGGGTCACATGTGTAGTTGGTGGGGGACCCAGTAAACAAACATTGTCAGAGAAACTTGGAGACTGGTAACTTAAAGAGGCTGGTTACAGAACAGCACGTACAATATGCCCTCATTCTATAAAAACGCACACATCCACATGCACACATATGTTAACCTAGAAGCATGTGGACTAAGGTATAAACAAAGTAGTAGGAACGTTTTTTCATTTTCTTATTTTTATGTGTATTTTCTAATTTTATTCAGTGTACCAACACTGAATTTTGCAATAATGGAAAGTTTCACTAAAGTGCTTATTTGTTTAAAATGGGTAACTTCCTCCACACATCTCAGTCCTGCTTTGCTGCCCCATCCTCTGATGTCCACCTCAGCCTCATCGATAGGGAAAGCTGAAGTCCTCTCTAGTTTGGGCAGTTGGAGAGGGACCACCGGTACTGAAGGATGCTGGCAGGGTGTGGGTGCTCTGTCTTTTCCCTGTCCTCCCTGCACACAGACACACACACGTACACACACATGCATGCCCCACACACACAGAGCACTGCCTCTAACAGACACCCAAGACTGATTCTACATTTTACTATTCTTTAGCTCTGTGGCCTATACCTGTTTCCACCTCATATTCTTCAACTGTCTAATGAGGTTGATAATACCCAAAAAGTGTGTTGAATGAATTAAGTAAGAAATACATGTGAAAACATGGTAGGTACTCCTAAAAGGTAGGGCCACCAAAACCATAATGCTTACATCATTCCATTTACAGCAAAAGTGTTTCTGCTGTATTATCTAAGTGCTTATGTGCCATTTATGTGAGGAAATTCTTGCCCATGGCTGCAGACAGTCGGAAACCCAAGTCTCGAGGTTTATCAGAGCTACAGCCCTAGTATGATTTCTCACCTACAGGAACCACTTAAGAAGTGAACAGGAGGCAACCAGATTGTAGGTGGAAAGTTATCGACTTTTTTATCACGAAGGATTAGGGACTTTTCTGATATTCTGACAAGAATGGAGGTAAGAAAAACAGTAAGAATAAAATGTTATTATTTCAGCTCACAATTGGAGAGAAAACACACAGAGATCTCGTTTTCACCCTGTAAATACTATAGTGTTTTAAACATGCCGCAGGAGATGATTGGAGAGTTTATCTGAATCCGATGCCAAGAATCTACTGCTCTCACCAACTACCCCAACTCTCCCCTGTTAGCAAAAGTGTCCACCAGTATCTGCCATAGACTTGCCAAGAATACGGTTAGCATAAAGTAAGTGAGAGAGGATGCTGATTTTGTGGCTGGAGGCCAGATGAAAGTTTTGGGAGCAGAGACAAGTTTAAAGGATTATTTTAGTGAAATACTCCAGCATGTACAACGTAAATCACAGTCTCTGCTATGAAACTTTCAGCAATGTCTGCATTGTTCTCAAATGCTCTAAAGGCTTCTCTGATATAGATATAAGAAAGTGTCCTCTGGACTAATCTTCTGCATATGGGTCACTTAACTCTGGGTGAATTTAATGGCCTACTTAGTCTCTCAGTCAAACCAGACTTGGTTCTTGCCCACTGTTCACAATGTGACACAAACACTTTCTTCCCTCATAGGACTTTCTTCCCTCAGTTAGCCAGTGAGGCCACATGTTCAGTGATGTTATCAATTTAAGAACTATCAGGCTTACCCAGTTCCCTGTCGCCCACTCAACCCAAAGGGCCCCCCATCCCCTTCCTTGAAACAGAGACCTCCTAAGCTTTATTCTTTCCCTTTGTACTTGGAATGACTGACCCAATAAACTTCCAGAATATTCCAGAGAGGCCCTATGAGCATTTGATTAAACAATACTACTTAATCATTTAGAAACTGATTCTCTCATCTCTTTTTTTTTCTTTTAAATTTCAAGAGAAACTATCACTACTCTCAACAGTGCTTTTGAGTTTTAACAACCCTTCATCTCTTGTCAAGAAAATTGTAAGAGTTCATGTCACTCTTGAGAACTGGTTTAAGTCCCTACTGCTATAATATAAAGGTCTTGATCTAATATAATTTGATAAAACAAACAGAAACTTCTCTAAGTTTCTCAATCAGAAAGAAATTTAATTTAGGGAACTGGATTCTCTCAAACAATGGAAAAGTCCAAGAGATAAAAGTCGGGGTTAGAAGATTGATTTATAAAATCCATTAGGTCACCATGATGCATGGATGTTTCTGCTACCACCACTGCCATTGCTGCTTCCTCATTGTCAGGAAGATGGTGTTCCAACTACAGAATGTGGAGTCTTACTTGCTCCCTTCATGGAGATAACTGCCACCTGACACCTGCCTTCCAAATTGCATGTAAGTACATGTAAAAGATGGAACCCAGCTGCAAGGCAATCTAAGCAGTACAACTTTTAGCTTTCCAAATTCCAAACAAATGGAGAAAAAAATGAAGTTGAAAGAGTTGATCCTTCTACCCTAACTAGTGTAAAATGCAGCTTTCAATAAGATTCATGCAACAAACAGAAACTGGAGTAAGTTTCTCAATCAGTGGATGATTCAGTATAAGAAACTGGGTTCTTTCAAAAAATGGAATATAAAATGTATTCCTCTCCATAACAAAATAAAATGCTAATAATTTTAACTTTGAGTGGTGGGTAAATGAGAGTTCATTACTCTGTTCTGCACCTTCGCATGAGTTTCAATGTTATTCTTTTTTGTACATGTCTATACTGGTTATTTTCCATTTGTCTCTATTGCAAACCCATGATCTCCATATTTTCATGCAGTTCTCTTCCTTGGGAAATCAATCTTTCTAGATTGCTTTACTCGGGTTCCCTCGTTAGCTGGTTTTTAGTTGGCTTTGACCAATCTGAGGTTCCTACAGGAAGTCAGCTGCATATTTCTTCCCATTTCCTGCCCAGTGGTCCCTCTTCTATGGCTCTGACTTTCAAGATGCTCTTGTAAGGCCATGCCTTCCCCTGTAACAGTACAGAGAAGGAGGCTTGCTGCTGTTGCTAGCTGGGTGTCTCCGTACCCTCTGTTATTTCCCTAGCCCCAGGCCCCAATTCTATAAGTAGTCCTTTCATTAGAAACATTTTGAACCATCTAATGGGAGTTCTATTTCCTAAGGGGACCCTCCAGTGACCCTTTAGGATCCATGTTTCTTCTCAGATGTACTCAGCACACACAACAACCTTGGCAGCACTCAAGGCCCCTAAATCCTCCTGTTCCAAACTTTCTTATCCTGCCCCTGCCATTCCCATACTATGGATTCTACAGACCTTCCACTCAGGATCTTACATTTTACAAAAATCATTTGTAAATTAATTGATGTCCTAAATTTTTTTCCCAAGATAACATTTACCAATTCTAGGGCAGACATATGTTAGAGTAGTATAGGAATATCAATACCGTGAAAAACATTTCAAGCAAAAATGAGGAGCATATTTAGAGAGACAAGCTTGTAGAACATAAAACCTATAGACAGGAATATCACATGGTCTGGAGATATGGTCTGGAACAAGTGATAAAATTTAATTCAGTGTTAGAAAAACAGAGAGCAAGCTCCTTAGGGGTGAGATTTTTGCCTTGTTCTTGGTTCTTTCCCTAGCATGTATTATAGCACCAGATATATAATAGGCATTCTATAAATTTTTTTTACTTTTTTCAAATTTTTTATTAGTGCATGTTTACAGTACACGATAATAACACTCCTCATGGAGAGATGGTGCTTGTACATAACACATCTTATTTTTTACCCCCCTCTCTCTTCCTTCACTCTCCCATTATATATATTGGAGTTCTTTATATTCTACTCCCTCCTTTTTTTTTAAATTTTATTGAAAAAATAAAACAAATTTTCATAATAAAATAATGAGAGAATAACAATAATTAATACATTTTATGTCATTTAGACACACAAGCTTAAATAATGCATGGTTTCTCTTCTATAAGAAATAGCACGTGGGTTTTTTTATATACAAACTTAATTCTTTCCATGATTCTGGTCACAAACCAAACTGGATGAGAACTGAATCAAATTTCCTCATAAAGTCAACACTGTACTTAACTACTGAATTTAATTCTGTTCTTATTCCGTTTGGTTTTCAGTCAGAATAGTGGGAAGAATTAAGTTCCTAAACCAACATAGGATGGATAGATAGATAGATAGATAGATAGAGCAAAATAGAAGAGAGATAATAGGAAATAGGTGGAAATTCAAATATTTCCCCAAATTACCTATTGCATTGTTTCAAAAATCTTTTAGTTCATATGCTGACTTGTTTCATTTATACTGCTACTTTATCATAGTTTGTTGAAAAGAAAGGTTTGTATTATTATCTGTTTCTTCTTTGTAAAATTTTTTGGTCTGTATCTTGTACTCTGAGTATCTATTTTGTTTAGATTTTGGGTTTCTCATATAAAGAGAAACTATGTAATATTTAAGCTTGAGTGGCTGACTTATTTCACTTGACATTATGGTCTCAAGATGCATCCATTTTCCTACAAATGACTCAATTTTATCTTTATGGCAGTGTAATACTCCACTGTGTATAAATACCATACTTTCTTTATCTATTCATCTGTTGTTGGACATATAGGCCACTTCCATTTCGGCTATTATGAATTGTGCTGCTATAAACATGGGTATGCATGTGTCACTGTAATATGATGTCTTTAACTCTTTGGGAAAGATATCTAGAAAAGAAATAGCTGGATCAAGTGAAATTTCTAGTTTTAATTTTTTGAGGAATCTCCATATTGACTTTCACTATAGTTGTATCAGTTTATATTCTCACCAGCAATGTAGAAAGGTTCCTCTTTTCCCACAGCCTCATCATTATTTGTTATTGTTCAATTTTTTGGTGATTGCCATTCTTTCTGGAGTAAGATGGGATGTCATTGTTATTTTAATTTGCATTTCTATAATGTCTAGTGATGCTGAATATTTTTGCGTGTTTATTAGCCATCTATGCTTCTTCTAAAAAGTGTCTATTAATTTCAGTTGCTTATTTTTTGATTGGGTCTTTTATTTGGGAGGAATCCACTGTTTTGTAGTTCTTTATATATACTAGATATTAGTCCTCTGTCCAAAGAATCTAGATCCATATCTATCACCATGTACAAACTAAAATCAAAATGGATCAATGATCTAAATGTTAAAACAGAAACAATCTGCTGCAAGATAAACTAGGTAAAATTCTATAAATTTTTAAGTGGAGGAATAAATGAGCACACATGGCTGGATACTGCTTGGTCCTGTTTCTCTCAGTCTTCTCGACATGACCATATTTATGATTTTGCGATGTACAACATTTTATCATCAGTCAACACAAATCCCACGTGTGACCCTTAGAATTGTGGCTGTGATTTCTGGTGAGTATCTTCCCCACTGGATCTCAGCATCCTCACGACAGAGAAGCCAGAAGCTGTCAACATTGTTGACTAAAACAATGTTAAAACTGCTTTCATTACACTTTTTATTTAGTGGATGCTCTCACTTTGTTTGGTTTTATGTAGTTAATTGCTTTAGTAAACTATGTGCTAGCTCTTGGCATGAATATGGTATTTTGAGAGGGAATATGTGCCTAAGATAGTTCTAACTTGTGTTGACATTAAGCCTTTATATGAATTGCTGGAAGCACCCTGCCCAACACAAGTTTACGGTTACCAAAGC
>RJWT010056681.1:0-10009 GCA_004365215.1 Cuniculus paca
AAAAGAGAGATGGGGCAGGGTATAACCTGGATGGAAGGAGGGAGCTCCGAGGAGACAAGTACATGGGAAGACTGGAAGGGATGGCACAACTGACTCCATAGCAGGACTTTAGGGGTACGAAGGAGACCTCTTTGCACTCAAGCCATTCACTCTGTCACCACTAACAGGTGCTTCTTCTTAGTGCATGCAGATCAGACTCAGTGGCACCGTGCTCAAAACTTGCTTGGCTCTGTGCTCATGCTCACTGAGAACCCAGGGGTCCAGGCTGGAAATCACAGGTCTCACATAAGATGCTGGACACAGCTCTGGAAGAGGAAATTCCTTCATTTATAGTCTGCCACTAACCCTATATAATTTTTTCCCAGGGCTGCCATAACAAATACAAACCAGCTGTCTTAAAACAATAGGAATTTACTATCTCACTATTCTGGAGGCCAGAAGTTCACAATCCAGGTGTTGGTGGGGTTGGTTTCTCCTGGAGCCTCACTCGCAGCTTTGGATGGCTGCTGGCCCTCCTAGGTATTTTTGGCTTGTAGCTGTGTAACTCCAGGTCCGCCTCCATCTTCATGTGCCCTACCCACATTGTCTCCTCTTTCTGACAAAGACACTTGCTATTGGATCTAAGAAGAACATGCATACGCTGACATAATCTCATCTCAAAATCTTAACTTAAATTACATCTGCAAAGACTCTCCCTGAATAAGTTCTTTTTCACAGGTTCTGGGGAACTCTCTTTGATGGGGGATACCATTCTACCCATAATACTCCTAGAGTAGTGCAAGAGTGTGGTATTAAGAGTTGGGTCATCGGTAACTTTATTTGGGGATGAAAAACTTAGTGTGGGTAAGACACCACACTGGGGGTACTAGGAAAACTCCCAGAATAGTTTGAGCTTTGGCCGTAGGGTGTTTCCAAGACTGAACACTCAGCCTAGCTTAGAAGTGATAGCAAGGGATGGATGCACACTCAACAGGTCCTGTTGACAGACTCCACTGTGTTGGTGATGCATCATTGTGAAGACCACAGCCCATTCACATGATGTTGCGAGGCAGTGCCGTCTGATAGAACCTTCTTCACTGATGGAAGTGTTTAATGTTGGAGACAGGGGCCACTAGCCGTGTATGTCTATGGAGCTTTTGAAAGCGTCAGTAAATGTGGCTGGTAAACTGAAAGGGTTACATTTTTTACTTCTATTTAATTTTAATTAACTTTTCATATAAATAAACCTAGATGACTAGTGGCCGCTGAACTGGACAGCACAGCTCCAAAGTATCTTGATTCGGCCCTTTCTCCTAGTCTGTTCTTCATTTCACTATCAAAAATGGGTTTCATCATACAGAGCTAAAATTACTCTTTCGCTTTTTATGTATGTAATGAGTTTTGCCTTTTGCATTTCACTATCAAAAATAGATTTCATCATACCAAGCTAAAATTGCTTTTTTGCTTTTTATGTATGTAAAGTTTAGAGTTTTACCTTTTGGCTTCAAGATGGAGGCCAGATGGAGTTGACTGGTTTTAGACCCCGTACAAGAAAGCATGGCCTCCTCTTTGGGTGACTCAAGGAGGAGCGCTTTCCTGTCCACGTTGGGCACTGCCTGATAGTTAAGCTAGGGAAACAACTGGAAGGGCTCAGATAACATCTGTGGTCACTGGCACCAAGAGGTCACTGGCGAGACTTGTTAGAGCCAGAAGGAATGGGGATGAACCCGTTTGTGAGCTTGATGTTTTTTGCTTTTTTGTGGCTTCTGGAAGCCACAGGTGAAGTTTGCATCTGGTAAAGCTATGTCCCCTCAAATTATTCCTTGTTTTTGCTTTCCTTGATGGATTCTGTCTCAGTAGGATATTTATTTTTGTACATAGCTTAGACATAATGCTAAATAACACTTCATTTATCTATATGCTCACATATTTTGGATCATTTTACATGAAAATTAAAGTGTTTGCCCAAGAGCAGAAAATCTCCAAGGTGACTCCTGAGGTGACAAGATCTCCACTGACTTCAGCTTACCTGGGTGGTAAGCTTCAGCCCACCTTTCCCCTCGCTTCCTCCTGGCACATGCCCGTAACTCTGAGGCTCCTCATGGTTTGCTTGCTGGCTTATGTGTTCATGCTCGAAGGAACCCAGGGGTCCTGGCTGGAAGTCACAGGCCAGTCAGAGGGGAATGTCCTGGGCCCACACTCTGCTAGTGCAGGCAGATTAGGCCCGTGTTAGACTGGGACTTATTGGAGAGGCTATAGCTCAGGGTCACACACACACCACACTGTGTCCATGGAAGACGCAAATTAGGGATTTAGAGATGAGAAAGCAGAGGGTGTTGCTAGGTAACCTATGGGCAGGCCTGGAGGTAACACAATCTCCAGGAACAGCCCGAGAGGAAGGTTTCCTAAGGACAAACCTGGACTTCAGCAGCTGCATCTTTGGTTGCCGCCCCCACCTGGCCTGCCTCTGCAGGGGTGGGAAGGTCGGCGGAGAATGCTGCTACAGAAGCTGCTAGAAGATGATGTATCTGCGGTTGTTTTATTTGCCTTTTCCTCTTTTTCTTGCGTATTTGCACAAAAGATCTACCTGTACAAAAGAGGATCTGACAGGGTTCAGATATATGTACACCGCAGCAGGATACACATAAGAAACTGGAGCAAAGGGAAAAGAAGGGCAAGAGAACAGAGATGAGGGCTGACACTCAGCAAATATTTACCATGTGCCTGGCCTTGTGGATATAGCTGTGAACAACAACCACCAACCAGTCATAATTCCTGCCTCCTATGGTCTTATGTGACAGGTATGAAATACGAATAAAGGCCACAGATCCACTGACCTTGCTGGGAGTAGGCTGAAAAATAGATTCTGAGTTTCCTAGCAGCCAAAGCAAGAAGGGGACCATAATTCTGAGGGGCTGTGTATGTTGTCAGTGTTGTGTTGGTAATGACACAGCAATAGTGGCTTGGTCTTCCTGTCCTGGATATGCAGACCTACCCTGAGTCTTGTGCCCGATTGTCCCTTCTCCTTGGAATGCACTTCATTTCCATTTCTGCCTGTCCTTGCTTCTGTTTAGCACCCTGGACAATGTTTTTAAAAATGTGTCATTCTTTATGAGTTATGCAGAATAATGAGTTTCATTTTGGCGTATTTTTACCTGCATATAATATACTTTGATGATTTTCAGACCCCCCAATACCTCTCTTCCCCCCAGTTCCCTTCCTTTTCCCTAACTCTCCTTTCTACTTTCCTGTCACCTTTCTTCTTAAAAAAATTGTAAATGTACACTTTATTGACAACCTCTCATTTGATGCTTCCTCCAACACTTGTGAGCTGGCCATGGTTTTAGCCATTTTACAAGAAGAAAACAAAACAAAACAAAACAGAGGCATAGCAGGCAGAACAGTTTGCCTGGGTCCCTACAGCTTTATGACTCATTTTAACCCTGTCTTTGGCGTCAGCAGACTTAGCACTCACCATTATGCTTTCTATAGTGGGATACCACTTAGCTTACAGACTCTGGAATAGCCAAATCGGGCAGCTTCTGGCATCCTTTTGGCCCCCTTCCATGAAAGGGGCAGGGTAATCCCTTCCTCTGAGGGAGGTGGGTACCCAGGTATCTGGGGGACTTCCCCCAGGGCGCAACTCTTTGTGTATTTGTTCATTCATTCAACAAATACTCCCTGGGCTTCCCAGGCTCTGTGTGGAGAACCACTCAATCTCCGTGTCCTCAGGAAGCTCAGAGTTTAGTTGAGGGAGAGGAATCTGCATACATGAGAGTAGGATGTGGAGAAATGTGTTGCAATGGCAAGCAGAAACACCGAAATGACACAGGATTTGGCAGTAGATTTATTTATGTTGATGGGCACTGATCGGGATCATTCCCAAAATATCTGGACCCAATCTCTGGTGGTCTAGGGCTTATATGAGATAAGCAAGCAGGAACTATGGAGGCAGAATGACTTGTCAATTGGGGATTGGTTTATATGCATCACAGTGTCCAGCTATGCATCGCAGTGACCAGTCATTTCTAAGAGACAGGAAGAACCAGAACTGGAACAGGAACTATTACCTGGGCTACTAAGAAACTGAAGTATACTGGTGCAGTGGGGGGGACATTTTCTGTTACAGTGTAAGCACGTCAGAGTGCCAGTCAACAGTAGCAGAAATAAAAATACAAGCAAGCTGAATTCACACAGACCCTTCCTACAACCACATCGTAAGTCCTGGTCCCAGCCTCCCTTCATCCTCATCACCCACCAGAGGGCTCACTCTAATTGGGCAAAGTGCACCTTAAAGTCCAAGGGCCCAGAATGCAATGCACCCTTGTATTAGTTACCTACAGAGAAGCAAGAAAAGTGTCACCTCCCTTGGAAGTATACTTCTATGAACGCAACCTTAATTTATATCAGCACGGTGGTATAAGAGAGCACCTTGAAAGGATAAGTCTATGATATTAGCTTGTCATATAAGAAGAAACTTCCCCAGTGCTTGGAGCTGTGGGGCCTGCTTCTCTCTGAGGAATGCTGAAAGGATCTTAAGAACACAAGAGCGAGGGCCATGTGCGTTTCCTATTAATGAGTGCTGCCTGCACTCAGGTTACACAGCAGTGCTCTTGGATGAATTTCAATGTTTTGATCCCTTTTTAAGAAAGCAACCGCAGCTATCCGTTATGAATTCTGAAATACCCCTTTGCAGCCATTGGGGTGGGAAGCTGATTGGGTCACTGTGTTATCATCCCACACATCTCCCAGAGATAAGGAACTGCATAAGTAAAACCATATTTCTGCTTTCCAGCCTTCCAGGTATCAAGCCACAGGACCATCACGCTGGCTAGGGAAGCAGTGCGAGGTTCACTCTCAGACTTGGGAAGCAGTTGCCCACAGATAGAGGAGATTAAAGTGTATTTGATCTTTCCTCCCATAATGGCAGGGTCTCTCTCCTTTTTAAAATGACTCAGTGAAGTCTTGCTTTGATCAGGCAAGAGACTACTTCAAGAAGAGCAAGCTCTATTCTAGATGGTGTGTCTGGGAAGGATGCTGCTTAATTGTAAGTGTATGAGGTGAATTTTTCTTCCTTCCTTATGATTGCGGGTTTGTCCTTTAGCTTCATTAGCTGATTACCCACAGTGCCCTGCGGCTTCTCACTTTCCCTGAGGTAAGGCAGCCTGTGGTGGCTTCCAACCCCTCAGGGACTCTCTCTGGACAGTCCTGTCTTCTCTTTGCCTTTGCTCAAGGAATCACTTGTATCCTAGTCCTGCTTGAACTCATTGCTTGGCTGCTACACTCTGCAAACCTTCACGTAGTCTTGGCCCTGAACCTGTTATGTCCCATAGGTGGTCTGGAGAGAGGCTCCCCCTAAAGGCACAGAATGATGCAGGGTATCCTGTTCACAAGTCTGGGAGGAGCAATTTGTTGTGGAAGATGCATACAAGGAGGAAATGCGTGTGTGTGTTGCTCAACCTTGCTTATGTGGAGAGCTACATGAATTAGGCTACATTCAGATGTCAGATCATCGACGACAGAAGAATTTAAGTAAATATTTAAGTAAATATTCAATCCCCCACTTATTTCTTCATGATATGGAGGTTAAGAGTGTGGACTCCAGCACATGCTTAATAGTCTAGCATTCAGACTATTTGAATTCACATCCTGCTTCCTTCAGTTCATAGGTGTGCAGCTTTGGACAAATCATTTAATTTCTCTGATCATGAAATTCATCTAGAAAACAATACTTAGCAGGGCCGAGGATCTAGCTCAGCGGTCTAAGCGCCTGCCCGGCAAGCGCAAGGTCGTGAGTTCAATCCCCGGTGCCGCAAAAAAAAAAAAAAGAAAACAATACTTAGCTCATCAAGCTGTGGTAAATGAAATCATATGTGTTTACAATACTACTTGCTTTAACTGCCATGCATCCAGCAAATGTTGGTTGTGGCTTTGTAGCTATATTCTGATGTTTATTCACGCCTTCATTGGTTGTGCACAAACTCCTCTCCTCACGATGAGCAGTTCCATGTATAAACAGTTGTGAGACTAAGGTCAAAGGGCAGGATTTCATTTCAATTTCACAAGAAGTGAAATGTATCTAAGAGTCTAACTACATGCTGTGGTGGTTAATTGATTAATTGTCAATTTTAGTGGGGAATGCCCAGCTGAATTGAGTCAGCATGGTTCTGGGCATGGAAGACCCACTTTAAGGATCGTTGTCAGAACAGTATAAAAGGAAAACAGGAGGGAAGGATTTAGCTGATTTTCTTTGGAGGAGCATCAGCTGTTCTCTTCAAAGGAGCTCCAGTCCTCGCTTTCGCCTTGAAGTCATCACCTGGTTTTCTATACAGATTCTTGGCCTTTCAGCACTGGCACTGGCCTTTCGGCCTGCTGGTGCAGACTTTTGTTTCTAGCACTTACCCTACGACCTCCTGGTGTAGATCCTTCAGTCTTCCATTGCAGATTCTTTGGTCTCTTGATGCTTGTATGAGATACTGTGGTGGGTTCCAGGCCTTTGGCTGGATCCTTCAGATCTCTAGCGTGCAGAAGGATCTTTTGCACCCACATAGATTTGACTCTGTGTGCAGCTATTGCAGGCCAGTCTTATAAATTTTTGTGTCCTTTAAATCTGATTCTGAGCATATGCAATCTTTTGAGGAGCCTTGCTCCAGCCCTGCAAGCTCTAGTAAGCACTAATACACATGCAAATGAGATTCATTATTAATATCCATATTTAATGACTGTCCACCTAGAATGTAAAAAGCTGCAAGAGAATGTTGCTTCCACCCTGACAATAAAAATACCAGATAGCTTACAAAATCATGTTTTTAAATCTGTCACAGAACTACCCTGAGGACACAAGGTAACTTAGAGCATTAAAATTGAAAGGGTAGCTAGTCCTTCAAGGAGAAACGGGACTCCTGATTATTTTACCTTAGGCAGAGCAGCAGGAAGGGACAGTAGCTATCAGGAAAGGAAGAAGAAAACAACTGAAACTATGAATTTATGAAAGCCAAGTATGGTCACCATCACAATTTAGAATTCTTAGAAGCTGCAGAACCAAGGAATATATAACCTTGTTCACTCTTGTTCATGGGCCTTCACTGAGGGCCCACAAGAAAGATTGAGGACAGATTAGGATAAAGAACTCTCTGTGGTGCAGGACCCACCCATGCTATAGTAAAGCAGGAGAACCAGTAAACGTCCTCCCATGTTCCTGACCTTTGGGAGTAAGAGGCAGAAGTTGTCTGTCACTGAGAGAGAAACAAGAACACTGAGGTGGGGGTACACAGAGCCTGTGTCAAAGAGGCGAGAGGAAAAGAACCAAGAGAAACTCTTTTGGACCATCCTGGGATGGAGTCAGTGGTCATGTGCTACTGGAGGAAGGACAGAAAACCAGCCCTTAGAAACTTGCACTGAGAGCTGTCTTCTGCTGGATGAGAGGTAGAGACCTGCTCAAGCTCTGGGTTCTGCACGGGGTATGAGACAGTAGTCATCCGCTACTGGGGTTAAGGCTGGAGAGCTGTGAGTGATCTTTCTAGGGCTCAGGTATACAGGGCTGACCAAATAAATCCTGAGTGTTAGATCTTGCCTTGGGTACTAGGCAGGTGTGTATTACCAGGAAAGGGGCAGGAAAGCCAAAAGAGACCTCTTCTGTAGAGCAGAGCCTGCTGAAGTCTAAGGTGGTTTAGGAGAATTGACAAACACTCTGTTGCCCTAGGTTTCACACTGAGTACAGGGTTGTGACAGCCACCGCTAAGAGAGTTTGAAGACCAGAGAGCTTTGAATGTACCTAAAGCAACAACGAAGTCCAAACCTAGCTCATTTATAGAACATCTACCTAACAAACCTTCTCACATTAACAGCCCAATTAAAAAAAAGAATTCTCTGTTTTGGGATATATTTTCCTCATCTTTACTATTTTTTACATATACAATGTGTGACTTTCAATATAAACTTACCAAGCACACACCCCTATCAAACAATGCTATGATTATTTCTCAAGAGACAAAAGATTCAATAGAAGTATACCAGGCAGCCTGTTCTGTTTTGTTTTGTTCTATTCTCTTTAAAAAAAAAAAAAAAGTATACCAAAGCTGGCCCAAATGTTGGAATTCTGCAACAGGAACTGTGTAATAGCTATAATAAATATGCTAAAGGATCCAGTGAAAAAAGTAGGCAGTATGTATGAACAAATGGAGGAATCTCAATAGAGTTGTAACAGGTATAAAAACATTTACATGTGAATACTAGAAGTGAAAAATGTCAGACTTAGAAAATTCTGTTGATGAGGTTGTTAGGAGATTGGATATAGTGGAGGAAAGAACCCATAAATTTAAATGATCCAAACTGAAACAGCACAACAACAAAAAACAGCAACAATGAAACAAAAAGATAGTGACCTATAAAATGATCTGAGCTGAAACAGCCACAATAATAACAAAGCAGCACAGCACAACAAAACAAAAAAATAGTATCTGAGTTCTATGAGATAATATCAGGTAGTCAAACACACTTATAGTTGGAGTCCTAGAGGAAGGCAAGAGGGGGAAAATAGCAGAAAAGTAGTTGAAGAGATAGAAATAAAACATTTTCCAAAATTTGGGAGGAAAAAAGAAAAACAAAAAACCAAGCACATTCAAGAAACTTAGAGAATCCCAAGCAGGATCATTTGCTGAAAACAAAAAAATAAAGAAAAATATCTCAGTTGGGCATGCTGGCGCACACCTGTAATCCCAGCACTTGGGAGGCTGAGGCAGGAGGATCATTGCAAGTTTGAGACCAGCCTGGGCTACAAAGTGAGCTCAAGGCCAGCCTGAATTGCATAATGAGACCCTGTCTCTAAAAAAGAAAAGACAAAAAGAAAAATAACTTTATTTTTCTTGAAAGCACAAGACAAAGAAAAATATGTTTATTTTGCTTGAATTCTTTTTAAAATATTTAAATCAGCCAGAGTGAAAAAAATTTAGAGATGAATAATTATAGGCATGACAGTGGACTTCTCATAAAAAATAACAGAAGCACCGGGCGTGGTGGCTCACACCTGTAATCCTAGCACTCAGGAGGCTGAGACAGGTGGATTGTTGTGAGTTCGAGACCAGCCTGGGCTACAAAGTGAGCTCAAGGCCAGCCTGAACTGCATAGTGAGACCCTGTCTCAAAAACACTAGGGCTGGGGATCTAGCTCAGCGGTCTAAGCGCCTGCCCAGCAAGTGCAAGGTCATGAGTTCAATCCCTGGTGCTGCAAAAAAAAAAAAACAACAAAAAACAAGCCATAAGATAATGGTATGTCTGCATTAGCATGATAAAAGGAAGAAAAAAAAACTTAACCTAAAATTTGATATTTAATTAGTATATTTAAAAATGAAATAAATTTTCAGGAATACAAAAGCTGTAAGAATAAACCTCTACAAGAAGTGTTAAAAGGAGCTCTGTAGGCTGAGAGAAAGTTATTTCAGAGGGAAACTTGATCCTAGAGGAAGTAGTTGTATTGAGTGAAGAACATCAGAAAGAGTGGATTGGACTATAAGTAAAAAGAACCTTTAAAACTCTTTTAAAAATAATAGACAATTTAAAGTAAAAATAATAAAAGAACATGGGGCTTATAGTCTTTTAGAACTAAAATATGTGGCAACAAGAGCACAAGGCTGGGAAAGCTGTAATTGAAAATGTACTTTCATTAAGTTCCTAAATTGCTTGTAAAATAATAGAGTATTTTTGAAACTAAGCTGTGATAAATATAAAGATTGCAATCTGAAGAGAAATCAATAAAAGTATAACTCAGAGACATCATCACTAAAATGTCAACAGGAGATGAAACAAAATGTTGAAAGATATGTTTCATCTCCAAAATGTAGGACAAGAAGAAGAGAAAAGAAGCCTTAAAGAACAGATAAAAATCAACCCCAAATTTAATGCACTGAACTTCCTAATTAATAGAAATAGACTGGATAAAAGTGAAAAACCCTATTGTATGTGCTTTATAACAAATATGCTTTAAACATAAAGATACAGATAGGTCGAAAGTAAAGGGCTTAGAAAAAATATAC